>JAVHNF010056075.1:12008-22817 GCA_034783455.1 Micropsitta finschii
TCTGACTTTAAAAACCCCCAAGGGTGCTGTCTGAACAGCTTGCCTGGGGAGCCTTTTCCAATGCTTGGCTACTGTCATGGGGAAGAAGATTTGCCATCCTGCCTATATCCCTTTGGATGGCTGCCCTGCCCTTGTACTCATCGGCCCATTCTCCACACCTCCAGTTTGGTGTCCCACTGCAAACTCAATGAGAGTGTACTCCCTTCCCCAGTCACTGATTCTTGAAGATGTTTAAATAAGATAGGTCCCAATGTAGGCTTTTCTAATAATCAGTTGGGATTTTTTATTTCTTGTTTTTACTTGAATCAGAATCAGGTGTTTGTGGATTCCTTAAATGGGAGGATGACTTTTTACAATTATTGTTAGTTCTAATATCTAATTAGTCTTTCATGAATAGGTTAATATTTCAGTGCTGAATTCATCAGGTCTTTTGTCTTTGTTATATTTCCAGCAATTAAACTAGTACTTTAACAACCAAACATTTGGCTGTCTTGCCAAAAACTCTTGATCAGCTTGATAATACAAGTGCCCATATTATTTAAAGACAGCATCACTCATCAGTTGCTGTATGTGTTGTCTGGGCTTGGTGTTGGCATGGTCTGTAGGTATCTTAGTCACTAGTGTTACCCTTTATAAAGCTTGGCATTAATATTAAATCTTTTCTTGATCCCTTAGAACTGCACTACTTGTTCATTTTGGTAGGAGTGATTCAGAATGCTTATTGACTGATGCTGTCTTAGCACAAGTAATTCACTTCAGTATATGGAAGAATGCTTAACGTTTTGTACCTAGCAAAGAGAACATTCTGTCAGCTCATTCATACTTTGTTTTCTTACAAGCTATTCCTGTATCTGTTCTGTGCCCTTCCCACCCATCTCTTCTTTTGACCAACGTTGTAATTAGTAGCTTATTGCTAATGCTTCTAAACAGGCAATACAAATGTCCATTTCTGTTGCCTTTACTCTTTATATAGCTCCTTGAAGGAAAAATTCATTAATAGTATATCCCTGTGTATGTATGTACAATTCAATTGTAATACATAGTCAGCAGACCCCAAATACGTAGTATAAATGAAGTTTGCAAATAATAGCTTTCTTCTGTAAAATGTTTGCTAAATTTTAATACTATTTCTAGTTCTTTAAAAGATTATATTAATAAGCACCTGAAATATGAAACAAACAACAGTAGGTTTCTTTGCAATAAAGGCTTGCTCTGTTGAACTGTTTAAATAGTACAACACATTGTTTTCAGACTTCTGCAGTGTCAAGGCACAGAATGATCCGATTTATCTGCTGACTTTTGAGTGTGTATGTTTTCATTGTGTTAATCCCTGCTATATAGGGTACTCTTTTTTTCATTGCTGCCTTAGTTAGTGCTTTAAAGTCTGCATAAGATTATTTTAACTGAATAATGCGTGTGATTTTCATTTTTATCTAGGACTTGTTATCACATATGCTTCATGTAGATCCACATCAGCGGTATACAGCAGAGCAAGTATTGAAACATTCATGGATAGCCTGTAGAGACCAGTTGCCACATTATCAACTAAACAGGCAAGATGCACCACATCTAGTAAAGGTAAAACAACGGAAAGGCTGACTGTTGCTTGAGCTGGTGGATGCACAATGGATTGAGTTGCTTTTAGAGCTACAGGCAGAACTTTTTTTTCTTCCTTTTGTTTTCCTTGGTACCTGGATATTTGAGCTACATACGCAGATAAATTGTGGATAAACACATTTTATTAACCTGTGTATAAAGGAAGAGGTTTTCCTGGGCATTTTGTTTTTCAGAGATTAAGGTAACTTTGGCCATACAGAAACCTGGTAAGAAAGTCACCGGAGACAGACTGCCATATGTCTATCATTCTTATTCAAGTAATCTTTTGGGATTTGTTTCTATGACTGGCTCATATTGTGCTTTCCTAGCATAATTTAATAAACTATGTTTCAGGTTTTTTCCACTGGTATTTTATCTGTTCTGTATCAGTGTTTCTGACTTGACACAAAAACATTCTACTGTATGCAGACAAATTTTAGGTTGACTTCATTAGTTTTGTTGGATTCAAAACCAGCGACATGTCATAGCCAGTCTTAATTGTGTTGTCTTCATAAGTCAGGACCTGAATAGCCACTTTTGTGGCTGTATTTGTTAAATTGATTCTCATGTTCTTGGAAAGTACTAATTCTGACCCATACTAAAAGGTGACTTCTCCATCTAAGGTATGTGAAAGAAATATGCAGGAAAGAATAAGAAATGTCAGACACCTGTGTTTAGACACCTGAAGGATGCAGCAATAAATGTTTTTGTTTGGTTTTCAGAACAAACTTTAGACACCATGCATGACCTGCCTGAAGTCCCGTGGGGTTTTTTTATAGAGTTAATTAGGAATTTATTTTCTTTATTTTTTGATTAAAATGACCTTTACAGGCTTTCCTGTATTTCATTGTTCTCTAGGGAGCCATGGCTGCTACATATTCTGCACTGAATCACAAGACATTTCAGCCAGTGTTAGAGCCTGTTGCAGCCTCCAGTTTAGCTCAGCGACGGAGCATGAAAAAGCTAACATCAACAGACTTATAGATCCACTGGGACACCTTAGCAAACAGAAGCAAGGGGAAAATCCAATAAGTGGCTCTATTTTGCCTGACCTGTGATCAGAGGCATCTATGGTTTCCTGCTACACTACTTGAATTCTGTAAAAGTCCTTTTTTTAAAAAGAAAAAGAAAAAAAATCCACAGGTTCATACTGTGTTGTTTTACAGGCCGTATCTGTTAAATTAATTTTAAACATCAGGTACACCATGATGAATTTCTCTACACTGTCCTTTAAGAGACCTGTTGCAAATATTCTTTCACGTTCTGTATAGTTTTGCTGGGTTCATTTAAAACAAATGGTTTAGGGGACCGTTGCCAATGACCAAGTTGTACATAAAGTGTCAGTGTAAGTTTTCTTTTCTTCACACCGTTAGACCATGTTGTGAAGGATAAGTTCTTAATTTTGTAATTGGGCACTTACTCATTTAACTTAACTTGTTCACTACTATTATGAAAAGCTGACTAATGTATTGTGCCAGTGTTAAATGCATTAGTGTTAATTTGGAAGGTCCGTTTTTGCATGGTGCCAGTAACTGATAAGTTTATGTGCAAATACAAACAAAAGGGATGTGTAAGATTCTGCACTTTACCCATAAGCTTAATTTGATCACTTGTGACCCAAAAGAAGCGATGGTTAACAAATGGCCTCTTACAGGAAAATTAACATCTCTAGTTGTTACCATGAATAGTAGTGTGTCCTGCACTGAGCTGGAGAAAGTAAGTATGTGTATAAACTGCCGGAATTAAGGATCTCAATAACATTGGTACCACTTTAAGACATCATTCAGTCCAATACTTTTATTTATTTTCTCTATCCATTAGCACAATGACTATGTTACTGTTTCCTTGGCAGTTGTTTCTACTGATTATACGCAATATTAAGTTTGTTTGGTATATAAAACAAACTGACACTTTATTATAACAAACTTGGCACATGGATTTTATTTTTTATTTATTTGATTTTTATAGGACGTTGCTTCTGTCTGAATCTCTTGCCGCATGTACAAACATTACAGAACATAAATGCAAAATTCTAATTGCCTAATTGTAGGGGTAGCTCGGGAAAATAAACAAGCCTTGCAGTGTGCCCAGATAAGGGAATTCTCACCCAGACATTTCACATTTATGGACAAGTTATTGACCATATCCTGTTGTCAGCAGTTCTTCACCTTCTCTGTCGTGATGTTAGAACTTCAGCTGTTTCTGAATGCTGTGATGTGAAGGAAATGAATTTCAGGGCCAGAATTATGGTGGGGTTTTCTGACTTGAAATGAGTGCTAACTGCTTTTAGACTGGGAATGAGTGCATTCAGGGATGATGAGCTTAAAAGTATTTTCAAAACTACTGTGCAGTTCTAGTGTCATGGTAGAATGGGACGCATTTTAGATACTAAGTATATGTGACCACAGTTCGACTATGAACAGAGAATCCAAGTGACCAAAAAATCACGTGTAGTTCAGACTGATTTGCCATCATTGAATTTCGTGTCCCAAGTACCTTTGGTAGCCAATTGCAAGATACCAGTGATGGTAGAACTTCGCATTCTGAGACAGGAATAAAAATAGCTTTCGGGAGAGTTCTGGCCCAACTGCTAAGAGTGGGAGTAGTAACTCAGATCCTAAAAGGCAGAGGGTGCTGACTGGTTTTCGCTTGTACCTGTGAAGTACCTGGTGACATTGGAAGTACTATTAGATAAACTGCTTTCTTCTGTTGTGGTGGGGGAAGATGGAAGTTATCTGGCCAAATAGTTAGGTAAGAATATATGTAGATTTGAGACTTAATGAATATAGCAAACATAGGTGTGCTATTTGTATCATGCAGAACATACCCCATACTAAATTTCTTGAGTGTTTGATAGATGTTGGAAGCTTTAGGGGCCATTTGTGCCTAGTTTTGAGGTGCCTGTTTGAAATGCTTGAAAGCTTATCAAAGAGCACAACTGCTGCCTGGAAAGCTTATTGTTTAGTATAAAATCTGCCCCTTATGCAGCTGGTTCATCCTTCTACTCATTACGGAAGACCTTTGCCAGCAAGAATGCCTGTAAGCCTCTTCAGGCTATTGGTATAAATTTCTTTTGTAATTCACAATTGAGTGCCAGAAGAATATGGATTCACTCTAATAAAAAAAAAAAGGCAAAATAAACCCAATAAAGTGGTGGAAATAAAGCCCCCTGAGCTTGAGGCCAAGGTACAGTGTGGGTTGAATTATAGTAGCAAAAACTGTTAGGGATAGAGGGTAATGCAAGGTGTGGAACACAACTAGAATGTCAAACCTGAATTGTCTTCACCTTTCCCATAAGGCAGCAGCTGGTCTTTAATGGCTTTATTCATGAATCATTTAACAGTGTTTATGTTGGTATTTTCTTTTAGCTTGCTTAGAAGCACCGCATTATAAGCACCTTAAAAGCATTTTGCACAAAAGGAGTTGTAAGCAGCTGAAGGTACTTAAGTTCTTGGTGTGCAACACACAGGTGGTAAGAGGAAAAGTGCACAAACAAGATGGATGTTCTGATACCTAGCAAAGAATTTAAAACATCTTCTATAAAATAGTCCCTGCTGTTTTTCTGTCATTACTGGCCTTTAGTGCAAGTGGTACTCCCGGGGTAAAAGCAAGGTTTCAGTGACTGCAGCATTACAAAGTTGTCTCATTGCAAGGAAAGTATGTAGAAAAACACTTTTGTTCTATCTGACAGGCCAGTGTGCCCTGGTATGCCAGTTCTAATTGTTAATTGGAGGGGGAAGTTCACTTGCTATGAATAATTCAGCATATCAGTCTTTGAAGCATTTTGGATATGCAGGGATGTGAAAGAGTTCCCTTGCGGTTTACTGCACTCCATAGTATTTAATGATCCTCTCCTCTGTGATACTTCTTTTTTCAATTCCTTGCATACTTCTCAAACTTTTTTTTTTCCCCAAACATGGGTTTTGTTAAGTGATTGTGTAAAAGTAGCTTGGTCTGCTGATGAGTTACCACTTTAATGTTCAAATTCAGTGTTCTTCAGTGCAAACATGCTCTTGGCTAAAGGGAAGGGTTAGTGTAAATAGTTTCCCTTTTGCATCATCTCTGCACTGTTCAAGATTAGAAACTAGTTACAGTCTTTGTTACTGATTTACCTTTTAAAGTATTTTTTATTTAGAAAGACTTGTCTTTTCAAAGAAATGGGCATATATATTAAGTATTCAAAGGGATTTCCAAAGAACGAAGTATTATCTTCAGTGATATAATACTTTGTCTGTTACTGACAGCAAAATAGCTTCTGCTCTGATGTTTGGTGATGGCAATTATAAATAAATGCTAGTTCTCAAGAGCATGTAGAGCCTGATATGTTCTCTCTGAAGAGACAAGATTTCTGGAGACATCAGCTATAGCTGGAACAGGCTTATGACTTACTGTGCTGTTTTTTCACCCCTCAGATATTGTGGTTTCTGTCTTCATTTATCCTTTTGATTAGAAAGTAAGGAACTCTTTTGTATTCCTGTTACATATCCAAAATCTGTGCAGTGGCATCAATGTCAGCCAGTGGTGTGTAACAAAGAGAGCCTATACTCACTGCCATAGGGGGATTCATTTAAGCCACTCCTTTGTGGCTTGTGTCATCTCAATGCTGTTATATTGTGTGGGGCTTTTTTCCTACTATGCTTAAAACTAGTATATTTACTTTGACCATGTGAAGAGCCTAAGGTGTAGGTGGTCTAAGGGAGAGGGACCATTTGAGACCTGTCTTGTAGTATGGTTTAAATGTTCTCCTTGCATTCAGAGAAGGCATCCAAAGCCTGACCCAAGTGAGTCGTGTTAAACTTGAATTCAGCCTTCCATAGCTTAATTCATTTTCCCAAAGCTAATCTTTACATGTCCCGTAGTTAAAATTATCCGTAGCAGTCCTGAACATCTCGAAGTTACTT
This sequence comes from Micropsitta finschii, assembly GCA_034783455.1. Classification (NCBI taxonomy): domain Eukaryota; kingdom Metazoa; phylum Chordata; class Aves; order Psittaciformes; family Psittacidae; genus Micropsitta; species Micropsitta finschii. Next base: position 18,506 of record JAVHNF010056075.1, read on the forward strand.
GCAGTATACTTATAAACTGGTCATTTTGCAGTGACAGATTGCTGCACTTGGTGCTTTGCACTCTGTCCTCAAGCTTTACAGTTAAGAAGTTGGAGTAGCTTGTAAGAATTGAGTTAAAAGAATTACACAATTCTGTAGTAATTATCCTGATTCGTATCAAGGCAATTAGGCTCCAACATCAATGCAAACATGGGGATTTATGTGTTTCTGTAGCACTTAAGTGGTTTTTTTTTTGATCCTATCCAGAATGAGACATTCACAAATGTTTGTGGGAGGGAAGGCAGGAGCAGGCTTTTCGTTCTCAAAGCTTTCAGAAGGCTTTGGAAGCTGTGATAAAAGTCCTTATGTAATCTTATGGGAGCTCTAGGTGATTAAAAAGTAAAAGATCTCCTTGAAAGTTCATCCTAAAACTGTCTTGGGCGTGTATTGATACCTGTTGTTAGCATGCCTGCGCTGTCGTTCATACTGTACCATCCTTTTCCATTAACAGCCATGTAGTTAAGAATGCTGTTTGTCAGTGTGCTTTTTAAAACTTTATTCCCCCAAATTATGTTAGTGTTAGGCCTATGTTTTTCTTTTGGAAATAGAAGAATGAATACAGATTTTAATCCCCCCACTCTTAATGTACAGATAAACCTGACTCGAGTTATCATAATCTATGTAATTAGGAGTGTCCTCCCCCAAATAATCGGTGACTGGTTCTCTTGAGATTTTTCCTGTGTAATGAAAGCAAACTTTCTTTGAAAGCTTTAAAAGATACTTAACAGATCATGTATCTGAAGTAAGATTTGGGCAGTTGCTTATTCCCAGTGGTAAGTTTGAATAACATTGAATCTTGTTTTGGGTTCTTTGGGTTTTTTTTCCATGTGAGAACTGAAAAGATGCTCAAGGTGGATCTCCTTTGCAGGACAAAGTGTTCCTATTTTGTGTGATTTGCATTAGGCTTATGAGCAGCGTTTGCTAAGTAATTGCATTGTCATAATATCCCAAGCACTTTGGCATCTTGCACTGATACTCTGATTAGAGCTAAAAGTCTTCTGGCACGTGACTGGCTATAAATCTCAGTATACGAAAGGGCATTAATTGAAGACGGTGTGCAATGAATTACATGCTCTCTGAGGTACTTCAAAGATGAAACTATACAAAAAGGTCCCCGTTATCAGATATTGTAACTGTCATTTCTTTCTCTAAGCATATTGTGGATTTTGTATCATACTGTATTTATTTCATTTAATTTTAAAAACAAATGTTTTCTTTAAAGCTCTGTATATATTGACATTAAAGTTTGCATTGTACTATGTTCTCTTGTTGTAAGGCTGACTCTGGTAGTGCATTGTATGGTATGTTGTTTTTCTTTGCACTGTTGCCTTGAATTACGACATGCCAAAGACAATCTCAAAATTGTATTTATTTTTGTTAAACTTTGTGAATAATGATAAAGGTGCAGTTTTAAATAGCTGGCAGTTCCTTGAGTACTAGAATAAAAAGATTGCAAATTCATAATATTTTATAATTGACAAAAATCCATCATTTATGATTTGGAAGTTCACCAACTCCTTTTTTCTAAATTGATATCAAAAGCAAGGAGCAGGCATTCCTAAATTAACCATACTGTGAATTGCATTATTTGGGAAACCTTGCCAAAAATCTCTCATACATCAAGAGCTGTTTATAAATTTATACTCAGGTGTTTCATGCCACACTTTCAATAAAGCATCCATTCACCAGTAGGATTGACGTATTACTTTAGGGTGGGATGATCTACCTTGATGTATTTCAGGTATGTATTCAGATTTGACTTAGTCTGTAAAGAGGAAATAGTTTTCTGCAGAGATCTGGTCCTTGGGATACAGGTGCTTGTGTTAGGAGTGATTACATTAAAGCCCCTTCCAACACTACTGTCCTGCTGCTGGAGGCTGTGTGGTGAAGGCAAAGGCAGCGACCTCCTGGCACAGGCTCAGCCATCAGCCTGCTCCCACCCCATGGCTGTGCCTCAGCCCTGGAGAAGGCTTTTGGCATGAAGCATGCGCCGGTTGGGATCTCCACCTTGACTCCGACATGCTGGTGCTGTCGTCACAAGGATGGGTTTGGGGGCATCCAATGCAAACTGAGCTGTCGCTCAGCATCCAGGTCTGGTCTGCACTGCGGGGTGATGCAGGAGACATCCCTGGGGTGTTCTCACCGGACTCCCCCCCCCTCCATCCCTCCCCACCATCCCTACTCACAGATGTAGTAGTACTCGTGGCCGGGTCTGAACTCGAAGCCCAATGAGAAGGGGGTGAAGAGCTGGAACTTCTCTGAGAACTTGAGGGGCCCGTTGGGGGAGTCGGGCCGGTTGCACTCCCAGCGCTTGAAGCCCTTCTGACGGTCGCAGGATGCGTGCCCCTCGTAGTTGACCATGTAGAGGATGTAGCGCTCCATCCGCTCCGGCAGCGGCTCCTCGTAGTGCGGGCAGTAGATGTCCAGGTAGTCGTTGATGCTCACTTCCACCGTGTAATCCCCGTGCTGAAACCTGAAGGGGAAACCAGTGTCAGGAGGACCACGTTTCACCGGATCCCACCGTGGGGATGCCGGAGACCCCGGGGATGCCGGAGACCCCAGGGATGCCAAAAACCTCGGTTCCACCACAACCCAGGGCCTGATCCAGCCCAGCCCTGCACCACTCTCCTCGCCACTCCAGTGTCCCCATTAACCTACCAGATTAACCCAGAGCCCTGTGATAAACCGGCACCTTTCGAGTCACAAAAGCACCATTATTCACGGTGATGCCGTGGCAGCGCTGGCACCGCGCTGCAACCCCGGTGTAATTTGCACTTCTGGCACTGATTACCTGAGACATCAAGGGATTAGCGGTGCTGGAGAGCTCTTGCACACACACTGGCAGCTCCCGGCTCCTCGGGGTGACCCCTGCAACACCCCAATCCCTACACTGCACCCTGAGGGGGGGGCATTGCAGCCCCGTGGAGCTCCTGGCACTGCAGCCCATGGAGCTGGCGGCAAAACTGCCCAGCTCCCCCAGGAGCCAACCTGGCAGCTTGGCTTTAATCTCTGCTCATCGAGCTCGTTTTCCTTGCTAATTAATTTGAGGTCCCCCTCGGCACGAGCAGGGACGGGGGCACCGCACGGCTCCAGGGCCGGAGGAGCGGCGCTGCATGAAGGGATGCTCAATGGCTGCAGGGATCAGTGTGGCCTGCGCGGGGTAGGGACGGTGGCCACGGCTCCTGTGGCCACCCCACATCAGTGTCCCTGGGGGGCTCCCTGTGCCCACTTGAGCCTTGGGTAAGCAGGAGCAGGGCTGAGCCTGGCTCAAACTCATCGCACTGAGCACGGTGAAGGGTGACCCAAAAAAGGGAAGGGGGGGACCACAGCCAGCGAGGGTGGGGAGCGGTTGGTCCAGCCCCATCCAGCTCATTACCTGCTTCATAAGCACTCTGAGCACACAGGGAAAGGCGCTAATTAAGGAGCAGGGTTTTTCTCTCTCTCCTTCCCTCTCCTTCCCCGGAATCAGTTGTGCCAACCCTGCCCCTGGCAAGGTAACATTTTAAATGTAGAATTAATACAAAGGGCCAGGATTTACTGGGAAACAATTTTCAAACGCGCACAAAACAATACAAAAAACAAACCAAACCCCAAACAAAACACCTTTTTCTGCCTTTTGTTCCAAAAAAAAATTACTTATTTTAATGATCATTATAAAAGCCCAAGCAAAGGCGACAGAAACAGGGGGGCACGTGCTTAGCAGGGGAATAATAATAATTATTCTTTTTGGAGGGGAATAAAACCATCACCTGACCCCAAGGGCCTTCGCTGGACTGGCAAACGCTGCATTAGAGCTGATGAGCTGTGATCAATGGCAGCAGGCATAAAGTCGGGTTTTAAGCTAAGAACAGGGTTTTTGGGGGATGGATGTGGGGAAGGTTTGGACGGTTGGATGTGGGGAAGGTTTTGGTACATGGACGTGGGACAGGTTTTGATGGATGGATGTGGGGAAGGTTTTGGTACATGGATGTGGGACAGGTTTTGATGGATGAATGTGGGGAAGGTTTGGAGGGGGGGATGTGGGACAGGTTTGGGGGATGGATGTAGGGAAGGTTTTGGGTGGATGGATGTGGGGCAGATTTTGGGGGGATGGATGTGGGGAAAGTTTTGATAGATGGATATGGGGAAGGTTTGGGAGATGGATGTGGGGCAATGCTGGCAGTACCAGCACTTCTGCCCCAGCACAGCAGGCACAGCCCAGTGCCAGGCTCCATCACCACTTAACACTGTTTCAAGGTCCATCAGGAACTGGGGGCAGGATGCGCAGGGAGTC
>JAVHNF010056080.1:46763-57988 GCA_034783455.1 Micropsitta finschii
CATTTTGAAACCTGGTTTAATCTGACGAGGATGAATGAGTAAACAAAACATGAAATCTAGCAAGCAGTGGCCAGTCATACGAACACCCTGCACTAGTAGCTTTGTGTCCTTGCCATTTCACTGGCTTCAGCAGAGCGTTTTGATGGGTTGCACAGAGCCGGTGTCACACGTCCTGTGTGATGCTGGGGCAGGAGAAGGCAGGACCACTGAAGCACTCACCTTTTCTATCCTTTAATTTCCACCTTCTTCTACAACACTATATCTGAAGTCATACATTTGAATGCTTGGTATTTTGCTAATATACTGTGCTGTAAACTGTAATATCTCCTGAAGGTACATATTACAGCCTGTAGGCTGGTTTGGGGCAAGAAAGCAGAGCAGAAGAAATTCCCAAGCTCTGCTGTTTCCCCGTCTCCAGCCCATGTGGCCACAATGTTCAAACTGCTGTGATGCTGATCACAGCACAAAGACTGCTTCAGTGCAGGGAAGCAATGGAGGAAGCAGGAGACTGAACTGGGAACAGGAGTCTGCAAAAGAGGGAAGAGTGGGAAGGCTGATGGACCACGGCCATCCTATTAGTTCTGCTGCAAGCACCCTCCGACCCTCCTATCACCAAAACTGCTGGTTCCTTGCAACCAAGGACCATCTTCTGCAGGCACAGCATAACGTGTACTTCCAGGCTATGGTCAAGCTCCTTTTATGATAGGTAACTTAAATGTGCCCGATAGCTCCTGCCTCAGCAATCTTGATTTGTCTCCTTAGCTATGAAAGGCCACTAATAGAGATGGAGGTGTTCCACCTCCAATGTACTGCATCCCAAAAGCTGCCCCATTTCACTTGCTTCTGCATTATGCTAAGACACTTCGTCTGACAAGACATCTCTTCTAACCACAGAGCACATCTTATATCGCATCTATAGCTTGAGCACCTAGGGAGAAATATCAGTGGAAATATCTTTGTCAAACAGCAAGATACGATCCATTTATGTTTGACTTTTCCGGTGAATCTTTACATTTCGGGATTCAGCCATGCTGACATTCATTTCCACAAGAAATCTCCACTAAAACAGAGTATCTGATATTAATGTGATTGACCTGCTGGCCCTGCTGAAGCTGCAGGCAACTAAGTGTACATTTAATCGATTTTGCTGTGTATGCAGAGGTCATTGCTGTGAGTGGGCTCCTGGAGACGCTGTTAATTCTTCTCTGTAGATTTTGGATCCTGATATCCTGATAATGCAGAATGTCCAACAGATGTCTTCCTACAAGAGGCTGTTTCAAAGGACCTTGGTGCTGCAGATGCACACGGTGCCATGTGGTTTGGAAATGTGGCTTCTTCCCTGCCCCTGGATACTGTGAGCATCCCTTCAACTGCCAGTCGGTCGCTGCAGAGAGCACACTCAACACCGCTGGCTGCAGAGTGAGATATGGTTGACCACATGAAAGGTTTTGGCATAAAGAGAGAAGAGCAACATTGTGGAGAAGCTCAATGGTTGGGAAATTCATGGGCTGGCATACAAGACGAGGAAGATGCTTGTGAGGCTTTGCTTTAGTAGAATGCTTTTGTGTATTTAACACTTAAGTAAACTTAGCACAAACTCTGGTTGTGGGTTTTTTTGCTTAATATAATAACTTTAATGTGAGCAATCAGAGTCGATACTTGTGAAGTAACTGTACTTTATCCAATGTCAGCCTGATCTGACAGCTAGCTATGGATAGAAAAGGCCCAGCATGATCCTCCATTTGTTAATATGGCACCACGTTCTATGTCATTCGAGCTGCGAGTTCCTAGGGACTGTTTTTATGTTTCGCATTTATACAGAGCATCACACAAAGCTATTACTAGAAAGTAATTACAACCTAGTGACATAAATTAGTGGGAAACTACTTACTTGGTTCCTGTGTGGAACAAGTAGTTATCAAAGTGGGTAGCAACGTTGTGGAAGACTAGAATTTCTCAGGGATATAATATGTTATTCTCCATTTATTCATAACCTAATGTGGTTTTGTTTTTTTTCTGGCAAAAATCCAGACTGTGAAGCGTGAAGGAAATTAATGCAATTTGTTTTACACAATCTGAGCAACCAGTAAAGAGGAGCATCTCCATCAGAGAGGAGGGTGCTGTCTTCATGGTGTGCTGGCCTTCGTCTCCTGCTGAAGTCACCACCAGGGACTGTGACCAATTCACACGCTATCCAGATGAGCAGCGGTTTTCACCGGGAGCTCATTGCTGCACAGGAAACCTGCAGTGCCTGTATGTGGGGAGGTGGTTAGAAAGGGAGCTCCCTCAAGGCTGGCACAAGTGTTGGGTACAAGCCCCTGGAGCCTGGCTGAGATTCAGGAGGAGATGCAGCATCCCAGAGAAGAGATGTTCAGGACAACAGACGCCAGCCCTTGCAAGCCCAGCCCCAGGTCTAGGTGGTCCAGGGAAGGCAGCATCCCCAGGGCAGCCATCTGAATGCCGGCTGGGCTGCCAGGTTTCCTTGCTCATCTCACTGGGTTTTTGGTAGAGCCACCGCAGAGGTGAACACTCTTCCTGAAGGCAGACAACATGGCTCCAAATTGCCAAGAGCTTCCTGTCAACCTTCCTTCCTCTTTCAAAATCCTACTACTAAAAGCATTGCATGGCTCTGACAGCGGCAGCTGGGCCAGACACATCCTTAACACTGGCCATAGGATGACCTCTGGTAATCTAGGTCTGTTACCTAAAGGCAGAAGCACAAACAACTGAGAATATGTGCTGCCTGACCAGCAGAAAATGCTCATCAATTGACAAGTCAGCCCCAGAGCCAAGGTGAGAAAGCCCTAGCTCAACTATCCCAGCAATGAGAAACTACAGTTTTGGAGCATCATCTTTACAGCAATAAGCTGCTTCTCATGCGAGTGTACGTATTCTCCCAGCCCATCAAATGTATTCCTCTGACAGAGGTAGAAACTTGGGATGAAAGCAGGAGAAAGTGAAGTGTTTGGGGAGGGCTATCAGAAAACAAGCATCTCTGTGTACCTGTCAGCACCCACTGGAGCTCTAGAGTTTATTTCAGCTAATGCAAAGACAAGTGGCATCCAACAGAGCAGTATTTGCTCTCGGGCAGAGAGGAATTAACTCCAGGACAGAGCTATAGCCATTCCTCCAGGAGGAAAAGCTCAAGTGCTCATCATAACTCATGGAAAGCTGGAAAGAAACCTCAAGCTGGTCACACATCCATTTGGTACTTTGGAAAAGCCAATTTTATAATGCAAAACACTTCTGTACCAGGGCAAACTGTGAAACAGAACCCAGAAATACCTTTGTAGGCTCCTGCAACCAAAGCCTCTGAAAGCCCCAGTCCCTCTTCTGGCAAAGGATCCCCGAGCTGGTTACAGAAATCAAACATGTCACAGAGAAACAATGAAAGGAGCAATGTTTGCATCCAAATAGAAAACAAACAGAAAAGGGTAAAGTTGCAATTAGTGTAATTTGGAAATCAGAAACTGGATAAATTAGATAAGGGGAGGAAAATAATACAAGAGACAGGCTGCAGCTCCAGAGAAAAGAGCAGTACGAGAAAGTCTTTAAAATATATTAGGGATGAAGCAAAGCCAGACAATGTCTTTGGACTGTGACCAAATTGAAATTATAGAAATGGCAATAATTATGCAGAAAGGCAAATGTTTTCAATGAACAAGTATTCCTGTTCTGAATGTGGGGAGAAAAACAACCACAAATGATGCATTCCCATCAGATGATGATGATACAACAATTTGCATGACAGAAGTTCAGGGGGTAGCATGCAATTGTTACCAGAGCTGAGCATCTTCAAATCAGCAGTTGGAATGATTTGCATAGAAGTGCTTTGAAGAGAACTTACTGGGTTTTCTGGGCCACTAATGCTGGTTTTGCAGAGCTCACAGAGTACAGGCAAAATTACAGCAGAAGGAAAGCTGCTATTTCAGGGGAAGTGGAATGATTGGGATATTGATAAGCCTGCTGAGCTTTGATCATGGGGAGATAATGGATCCCAGACAATGAGAAACAACTTTAGAGATGGAAAAGAATAGGAAGGGATAATATCATTAATGCCCATCAACGGGGGCTGATAAGGAATAGATCTTCTAAAACTGGCTGGGTTTTGTTTTTAATGAGATTACAATTATGCTTAATAAAAGAAATAGTGTTGATTTAAGCTTATGTAAAATATTTGACTTAGTATTCCACAAGAAGCCGGTTCAATACAAAATCAGCACAGCACACAAAGTGAATTAAATACAAGCTAAAAGAATTACCTGTCAAAGATAAGTGGATGGGTGTATGCTTCAAGTGGGATTTCCACAGAAATCACTGCTTGGCCTCAAGGCAGGCAATGTTTTACTGGATACCTGGGAAAAAATAAATCACATGAAACCCCATTGGGTCTGGCTGGACACTGACCCATGCTGGGGTGAGTGGTGAGCAATGGAGAAGTCCCTGATGCTGAACTTGCTGAAACACCCAGGTTGTCTTTTAGTTATAGGCAAGGTACGAGCTGGAAGAGACTGTGGGGCACTTATGCTTAGCAAGAATGGGGGTGTGGGGAAGCTGTGCACAACAGAGCAGCTTCTGAGAGAGAAATCTGGGGCTGAAGGTAGGTAATTGGGTATAAAATGGCCAAAGGACTGATACAGGGGTGCTGAAATGCTGTGCAGTGGGAGGACTGCTGGCTGCAGCACCATGCTCCTGAGCGGATCTGCTCTCAGTGCAAATGTTTTCACCAGGTTTTGCAGTGAAAACCAGGATCTTTCATTAGAGCAATGACACAGCTGGAGACTGCAGCCACTGCTATTGGGATCCACCGACTGAACCAAGATACCTTTTCTCCATCACCAAGTTCAATGGTTTTCTTTTTTAGCCATTACTTCAGTGCAACAAAACGTGTGTCTCATCTCTTGGAGAGGGCTCAGTTTGGTGTAGGCAGATTCTTCTGTCTTTCCCCTCCCTCTCTTTCATAAAGTAGATTCTTCTCTTCCCTGATCAACTGCTAAGCACCACATCACACATCACTTAAGAGCTGGCACATGTAACGACTTTTCCAGTCATTTGGCTTCCACGCAGGAATGATGGATTTCAGGTTAGTTCTCCCTCTAGTAGCTGATGATGGCTGAAGTGCTTTAGGATGTATTTGCATCCATGCAGCTCATTTTGCACAGGCTTTGGATCACTAGCTGCAGATCCTCACTGGGGTGGGTCCAGGCACCCTGGCACCCAACGCCTGGCTGCATTTCACCTGGGTGATGCTCAGCCAAGCAGGTACAGACAAGGTGAAGAGCCTGCTCTCCATACCACCACAGCACATCGATCCCTTGGGAACACAATGTTTACGGAGTAGCCTCTGGAGCCATGTCTCCATATACATCTTCAAATCTTCTCTTAAGCTATGGAGAGCTGCGAAGAGTCGGTAAAGAAAAGAGTTGGTAAGAAAAGCAGCAGCTCTGGTCCTTCCCTGGAGCTGCTGCATCTCAATCCCTGCCCAAGATGGAGGGAGGTCATCTCACTGCAGTGACTGTGGTCTCGTATCACGGCTGCATTGCTTATGCTTTCTGACCTCTCATACTGCTGGGTGCTGTACAGGGAACCAGCCCTTCACTTCATTGCTAGTTTTGGGAACAAAAACACCAAAGTGCAGCTGTTTATTGCATTTCTAGTGCATTCACACAACCTTCACACCAGCAAATAGCGTTCTGGGGTGAGTGCCCGTTCATTAAAAATGAAATGAAGAATAAACCAGTGTGTAAATCACTGAAAACAAACCGAATCAGCAGTTCTGACAGCAAATGGGGTGCTCACTTCACCTCCTGATTGCACGTTGGGTGCCAGTGCAAAGCTGGGCAGTGATGGGACCAGACCCGTGCAGAGGTGACATGCTCGCTGTCTTGGAGCACACAAGTGGATTTCAGCAAAGGCAGGTCTGTGCAGATGCCTCTGCCAGTGGGAAGGCAGAGAAGAAATGCAATTAGAGCCATTATTAATCACTCGTGGACTGACTGATTACATGGCATTAATAAGGAGGGAGTAGGGATGAAAAACCTTACACCAACCCAGCTGCCTTTGCTTTTTCCTCACTGGGGACCTGCTGTGCTCCCCATGCAGTGGTGAATAGGTGGGATGGGGAGCTCTGTGAGGAGCAGGGACAGTGCCTCTCACCCTGTCCTCAGACAAAGCCATGGGACTGGGGGAGCACCCCAGAGCCAGTTGGGACTGCTCTAGTCCTTCCAAACCCCCCCACTGCTATGAGGCACCTCAGAAGGTACTGGCCATCCCATGCAGGGTGCCCTGGAATCAAGCCCTCTCACAGCACATCCTTCCCTGTATGCAGTCATAGAGATGCTTCAAGATGCATGGGCTCAAAGTCAGTCCTTGATGTATTCATGGGATAAGGGCTGTGCCAGAGGCAACTGATGATGCTGAGCTCCCAAAGTAAAAATCTCCCCAGAGTGATGAAAAAACTGCATTTCCAGTTCTTTTCCCCCAGCTGAACACAGCACAGAGATCAGAGCCTAAAAGCAGAGGTAGCTCTTGAACAGCAGATTTCCCAGTGACGGAAATGCAAAAGTACCTGACGGTTGTTTTGACTGGAGATGAAAGGTTTGCACTGCTCAGCCACACAGGAGGCCACAGTCCTTTGACAGAAGCAGCTGCTTTAGGAAAGGAGGAAAACCTAAATATTTGATACTGTTTTGTGGAAGCAATGATCAGGGATTTTATTCCTGCTTTTAAAAGATGCTGAATTATGTACTCTGTGATAAATACGACTTTGAAAATAATCTGGGAAAACAAATGCAGAACAAATGACTTAATGGAGATCCCCGAAAGCTTTCCTGCAGAGCTGTTACTTCCCATCCTTCGCACAAGAAAAAGTCTATTTAAAGTTTCCATTGATGGTGGCACCCAGATGGCTTTATCTGAGCATATGAAGCACTTCTTAGTTTCATCTGTCAATGGCTGCAGCTGAAATCAAAGGCTTTACCAGGGGGCAAGCCTGTTGTGCTGCTTTGTTACCTATTAGTCATCCCTCACTCTCCTCCAGCAGCTGAAGATCAGAGTGTGGCTTGTCCCCAGCACTGTTAGCTGGAAGCAGCTCATCCGCAGGATCTTCTTAAGCATCACTAACAAAGCAGGAGTCTGCACAGATCCCTCGGGATAGGGTAAAACGCCCAGCGCTGCTCCATGGGAACAGCCCAGGGCCTGATGCACACAGTGGAGAGTCTCAAATAGAGTCCCAGCTCTCGCAGGGGTTGCTCTGATACATAAGTAATAAGAGATACATATAGTGCCCAGCCAGCCCAGCAGCCAGCCCCATGCCCTGACCAGTCTCTTGATCAGAACTAACTTCTGGCTTTGATGTTCCTGTGGGAAGCTTTCTGCTGCTGAGCATCTGTACATGAGCAAGGGCCACTTCACCTTCCATGATCTGCAAGCCAAGGGAGGCAAGGAGTCTTACTAAAGGGATGTGAGGACAGCAGGACACAGCACATCCTGCAACACCACGTCCCCTGGGGACGGCACTGCCACCACCTCCTGCTGCTGGGCAGATGAGCAGGGACACTGTGAGCTGGAAACACAAGATTCCAAGGTGTTGTATGAACCTCTGAGCTCCACTTCACCTTTACCCCATGCAACAAGTGTCACAGGAGAACACCTCTATTCCTCCTCCTTCCCCAAAGAGGCAAGGCAAAGCCACTATGTCCCTGAGTTGGTCTACAGATGCCTCTGCTCTTCTCTACCTTATACTCAAGTGTCCTGGATGCTGTGAAGGTGGGGAATATGCTCTGCAAGAGAAACCTAAATATCTGGTATGCAGGTGGGCCAGAGGTGACACTGAAGTGTGAAAGCCTGATTTGGTGGTCTGGGATATGGGTTCCTTTGTGTTTCATGGCTTCAGATCTGCATCTAAAAAGCAAGTCCCCTTCCCCTGTTTTTATGCAGTCCAGACATGGGCATTAAGCGAGACAGGAGGGAGCTGCAGCATCTTCTCATTGAGCTGCTAGAGCTGCCTCATTTCTTCTCATGTTCTTCCACTTGCAGAGAGAGGCTCCAAGCACATGCCAGGAACCTGTCACAGATGTTCTTTGGAGCTCATTTACACTTATATGTCTTGTCCATAAGTAACCTTGCAATCAAATGGAGTGGTATTTTCCTGAGTATGAAGCCTGTCTGTCAATGTCTGGTGGTTGACACTCAGAGACTGCCAGTCCCACACACTGGGTCCTTTGTCCCCAGCAGAAGATGCTGAGAAAGGGAAGTGAGCAGCATCCAGCAAACCACGGCTTTGCTCCCATTTTGAGAGCAGAGCAGGAAATGTGTAAGGATGTAGGGACAGACAGCACTTTACAAGTTCACAGGCACACAGCATGGGCAGCTAACAGAGCTGGATGGAAGTCATTGGGCAGAAAGAAAACCATGACAGAGCTGCCATCCCAGGAACAAGCTGGGTCTGCTGTGAACAGAGAAGGACTTGCGGGTGATGGGATGGTTGGAGGCTGCCTTGAGCATAGCAATCATGAAGTGATGGAGCTTTTGACTCTCAAAAGGAGGGGGCTCAGAAGAACTGCCGCCTTTTTCTTCTCAGACACAGCCTGAGCACCAGGACTTGCCGGGAGCTATGGCAACCCTGAGCAGTTCAGAAGGGGGGGTGCTGCTGGTAGTAGAACCTGTATGTAATAGTATTAAGTCACTAAACTACAAGGCAGACACTTGTGCGTAGGAATGGCACCACTGAAGTCAATGAGGCAATATAAGTATTTACAGGGCAGCAGCTTTAGGTGCAGACAGTATCAGTTTCTACATTACAGCCCTATAAGCCCCGTTTCAGCATCAGAAAGAATTCAGGAGCTGGCTGAACTTTGCACAGTTATTGCAAGGTATTTCCCCTGCCTCTATAAAAGTATCACAGCTTTAAAGGATTCTGATTTTTTTTTCTTCTCCATAAGAAAACACCTGCAGGGTGCAAGTCAGATGTATGTTGGGGGTTAACCATTGTGCTGGGGAATGACAAGGAGTGATGTGCAGGAGAGACAATGCAGTGACATTACAGTGTGAAAATCCATCAGCCTAAAGTTGCTGGCCATCCATACCACACATGCACACCAGAGGGACAGGCAGCTGGCCCATGGGGCTTGGGTCTGACCGGGCATTTCCATCAGGGATGTGATGGGAATGGACATAAAGTATCTCAGCCTCAGCAGGAGGCTGTGCCAGTGCTGTATTAAGAGTGTGCAACAGCCAAGGGTGGGAAACATTAGTTTCATTGCCCCTATTCACATTCTGCAGATACATCCTGTCAATAACCTCAGACCCTTATCAACCTGCCTCTCTTCTCATATAGGATTTATTAAAATACCAGAATCTCGGAGCTGGCCTTCAGAGATGAAGTTTATCATCAATCCAGGCGGAAATCAGACAGGCTTCTGTGCTCGCAGGCAGCAGCCAGCGCCCAGCAGCCCCCAGTGAAGGTTTCCTATCAGATAATGCCCTGGCGGAGTGGGCCAGGGTGCTGCTGGTGAGCATGAGAAAGCAGAACCAGCCTCTTCAAGACTTTAATGAAGTCATCACTAACAGGGAAACAACATAGCAGATGTCTGCCTGAAACTCAGATTCGGGGTAGACAGATGTGTGCGAAGGCATACACATTTTCCTGCAATCATTGCGTATTATTGACTGTTCTCAAAGTTGCTCCTTTTTTAACAATTTGGGTAGAGGCTTGTCCTTAGAATGATGTTTCTTTCCTGAAGACGCTGTTTCTCTGCTCTATTTGTTGCACTGAAAAAAAAAAAAGAAACGCATAAAATGGGTTTTGAACCAACATTTTCTGAGTGATTCCAAGTAATTGTAGCGCTTCAGATCTTGAGGAGTGCTCTGGGTTTCTGGGCTCCTGCAGTTCAGAGCCATTTAAAATTAATGGAGTACTTAAAGTTTTTAAGAGCACTTCAATTTGCGAGTGATCAGAGTTCAGGGCTGCGGAGAACAAAGGCATTTAAAAGAACTGGAAGTGCTTTCCGGAGTGTTTATCCTAACTGTGGCATAAACAGCACCATGCTCCTGGGCTGCCAGGCTTCCATTGGATCCCGTGGAGTTTGCGCTCTACGACAATAAACTCCTCAATAAAATCACCTGGCTGAGCAGGGCCTCTTAAAAGACAATCTGTGTTTCAAACAGCCAAAAAGCTGTCTATGCTGCAGAAATACAACAGGAACAGGGGCATTTATAGTCATACCTAAAGGTGTGCAGGGACACACAGCCTAAAAAAAACCCGTTTCTAAACACAGCAGTTTAAGTTAAAAAGCAAAGCTAATAGATCTTACAAAACAAACCCAAATACAGCAACCCGTTGAGATTTCCTGGAAAAAATACACTTGTGAAGGTGTTTCTCCATGCTAGGAAGAAGCTAGATACACTGATAAGGGGCCATTTGCAGAAATTACATCTAACCAAGCTCCTCAGTTGACCATTCGAGCATTTCCTTGCATGCCTATTGAAACCTGTGACTGAGAAATTACTTCTCAGTTGTTCCATTCATCCCCAATGAATCTCATGACTGTAGAAGGAAAGATGGCACCTTGAAATTACAGCTGTCTTGTCCATGTGCTTGGACAGGTCATTTTCCAGCTGAAAGCGGACATCAAAGTTCCTTTTCCAAAGTGCTATTCAAAGGAGTAAATGATGTGGAGAAAAGACCCAGCAGCAGAAAGGAAACACATGCAAGCTTTGCACAGTAGTCTGAGACAAGGCAGGTGTCAAAGGACGAGCTGGGCTTGACCCCCCCATTTGACACCTCTAAAGGTTCAAAGCTTGGATGTTTGTTAAGCAGGCACTTAACAAACCCTGTCAAGAAGAGCTCGTAAGCAAACTAGTCTCAGAAATAACTCAGACCACAGAAAGTGCCCACGAAGCTCAGCACAGCGAGTCCTTCAGCCCACATGGCAAGAGAAGAGGAGGAGGAGGAGAGAAGGAGGATTTTCCTGCTAAGAGAGCACTGGGGAGGCAGAAGGGATCAGCTGGAGGAAGCAAAGTGTTCAGCAGACCTCCCCAACCTTGCAAACGGGGAGAGGAAAAGGTGAAATAAAGAGGATTTTAATGAGATTTCCTAAAGTTTCTCATCATCAAACCAAAAATTCTTAAGATAGAAAACAAGAGGATAAAAGCATAGCAGAGAAAACCTCAGCTGGTAACCAATATTACTATAGCATTTCACCCTTCCCACAGGTCAATGCTAT
>JAVHNF010056083.1:7466-20141 GCA_034783455.1 Micropsitta finschii
CCCCCCCCCCCCAACCACAAGAAGGTAAATGCCAAAAAGAGCTGGACAAAAAGTAAGCTTTGTATCCTATCTATGAGAATCAGACGATGTGTGTCATGCTAGTTTTTACAGTCATAGTCTACAGCCTTCCACTGATTAAAATCAAATTTGACAGTAACACAATATAGAGGTTTAACTGACAGCACACACAGCACTTTTGCTAGTCATAACACCACAGTTTAATGACTGACGCATGTGGGAAGCTAATTCGGATTTTGCTTTACTTGAATGGGATAAATGAGCATCCAGTTCATACCAGTGAGGAATTCAAGCCATGTGACAGAATTGATGCTACAGACCCTGTTCTTGTTTTGCATATTCTGCAAATGGAGCTGCAGGAAAAGAGCCGGTTTGTACACACATCCAGAGAAAAAGGTCATTCTGCTTCCTGACACATCCACCAACTGCAGCTGAATGTATCCAGCTTGCTGCTGCTGTGTCCACAAACTAATGACCCTTCCTCTGTTAAATAGCCTAAGAATTACAAATTGTATGCCTGTTTTGAGAAAAAGTACAGGTTGAACAAGCAGACGTAGTATAAATAAAATATTTATATAAAAATAGTCTCTTACAAAATATACTCTCTTATCCTATGGTTGATTTTTCCAAAAGATGGAAGTTTGTCTGGATTTTCTTTTTTTTTTTTTTAGACATATTCCAAACAGGATTTTAGTAACATTTCTTTCTTTAATGGAAGGAAAACCACCCCAAAACTGGTAAAGATTTGTAACCCCTACCACTTGACTTTTGTTCCAGACAACTAGCAGCAAACAGGAGAAAACAAACAAACAAACAAACAAAAAAACCCAAAACAACAGTGTGTGTTTGTGTATGTACATATATATATAAAGATGCTAGCTTTTGTACTTAAACATCTAGTACTGTAGAACACATCCTGCAAGTCCAACTAATAGAAATATCCTAGTGAAGAATAATATATACAGCTCCCATTTTTCCTTGCCGTTTCTACAAAATTATTCCACAAAGCCAGCTATCTACTTTAATTGCAGAATAGATCCAAAAAATGTTGGTAGAGTTCTTTTTAATTAAATAAATTAATATTAGTTTTATCTGAATAAATTGTTAAATATTGCTATTATTATGTCGAAGTGTCCCAACTCCCTGTGCTAAAATCTGCAGAGCACGCACACACACAAGAAAGGCAGATAAAGCAGTGTCTACAGAAACCTTCAGAAGTTCTACTTGCTGTAGCAAATGGTATGAAGGGGAAAGATGGGCAAGAGCAGCAGAAGCTTTCCACGAGTGTAGAAGCCAAAATCTGTGTCATCCACACACATGGGCAGTTCACAACAAGGCACTGTCCATCCCATCCTGTGCAGAGCCCTTTTTGAGGATTTCTCCTCTGCCCCTCTCTGCTCCTTGTTACACTGAAGATTTTCCCCATTGTTTTTCCAAACCAAGAGTTAGTTGCCACGCTCAGAGCTTTTCCTCTGAGCGATCTCTTCACAAGCCAGTCAATACTTCTTGCTTTAGAGGTGCACATTAACTGAGATGATATTTCTTCTCTCTGTTTTGTGTGTCACATGGCTCAGGGTGGGGGTTCTTTGTTTTTGTTTCCTGGCTTACTTTCATAAGGGTCTGAAATGTGTATCCACAGAAGCAATGAAACATGAGAAGAAAAGAGAGGGCTCCATTCATCAGCATTTCTTCTGGGAGAGCAGGTCTTTCCTACAGTCTTGTGTAGGTACTTTGAGTGCATGTGCAAATGTATTCATGGCCAGGGACATGCCAGCCTGCCCAGCCAAGTGCTCACTTACAGGTATATACTTCTGTCCTCTCACTGCAAGTGTTGCATTTAACATAGCAGCACCAATGAAATTTGCAGTTGCACTGCCATACTCTTGAGTACTGGTGTGTATTGTAACCTCGACCACAGCACATGAGATCGCAGCCATTGGACTGCTGGGCTGTCTTGTTGCACATCCTGCCCTGCGTTCCCACACTGCCAGTGACAGGGTCTTCTTCACAATAGTTGGGAGATTTTTCTATGTACACTAAATCTGTATCCATGGGTTTGCGATAGGAAAGTGGCTTCTTTATTTTCAGGAAGGTGGGACGCTTGTTACGACTTGCTCTCACTGGTTCGACTTGAACAGCTTCGTTGTATTTGTCCTTAAGGATGTAGCCCAGCTCCCGGAACTTAGGCAGAGTTGTCCAGCATGTTTTAGTGGTACAAGATCCTGAGACCCCATGGCACTTGCACTCTAACTTCATGTTTTCTTCCAGAATCTGTATTTGGAAGAACAAAGAATGACGCATTAATACAAGTGAGAGTCTCTTCAACAGGGTTATTTGATACATATTGAATAACAGTCACAGGTGGGTTTGCTCTCCAGCATGACTTGTCACCTCACAGGCCACATTCCCACCAAAGCTGGATTTTTGCTTGCCCCGTGACACTGTTGTCCCAGGTAGGAAATGCTCATCAGTGTCTGCTGAGCTCTGCTGTAAAGTTCATTCCCCATTTGCACTTCGAGTTAAGCAGGGAAGAAAACTTTTATTAATTTCGCAGCCCACAGAGCAAGGGTAAAATGGGACTCTCCTTAACCTCAGTTTTTCATCACTTTCATTTCCAATAGGAATGCACAGATTCAGATTCATCTGGTGTCACAGCTCTTGACACATGGCAGTGAAATTAGGAACTAGCAGAAAATCACACTATTCACTGAAATGACACATGCAGAATGCTTTGAAAGTTCAACAATAGGTACTAGAACTTGATTCTTGTAAACAGAGGTTAAAACATAAACTGCATTTCAGTTCTTGCACCTGGACATGACATCAACTGGCGCAAGATAGGAACAAACAGCTAAACTCTATCAAGGCTTATTCTTCTGTTGGTCTCACATCAATCAGCAGTATAGAGCAGATGGTCTTTTATTCATGTAGGCATCATCTCTTCTAAATGTTGCAAATTAATGCTCCAATTTGGAAATATAAGTATTATTTTATTATACCATAGTCATGTTATTTGTACTTTCTGGAGGGTTTGAAGCATTTTGCATTCTCTCACAGGGATCATGGAGAATACAAAATGCCCCAGCTACTTTTAAGAAAACTAGGTCTGTCTTAGAGAGTAAAGATGAGGAATAGGTTTCATGTTTTGTCATCAATTCTTGTTAAAAAAATCCTACCTCATTCATACTGTAAAAGCATCTCAAACACCTCAACACCCGTGGTTTGTTCCACCCTGTCCCATGTTCTCTTCTTTGTAGGGGTATCTCATGCTTACACCTGAGTTGTCACTACATTCCTTTTGAAGATAACAAGCTTCATCTTCCCTTCCACTTTCCCATCCTTGACATGTTATTCTTGTATCTTCTCCCTCCTGCTGCTTGTTCATCAACCCACTCTGTCAATGAAGCTGGAGACCAGCTCAGTCCTTGCTGTCCATCCTGAGCCTTATAACTGACCTCACTGAGCAGGTACGTTGGGTTAATGCTAGAAAACATACCTAATTCCAGCAGTTAATTTCCCACTGATCCTTGCCTGAAAGAGGCCATAATGATTTTGATGATTAAATTCTGCCTAAAGCAGCAGATCCCAGCAGTGGAAGTGGAGCCAGAGGGATTATGGAGTTCAGGGAGTGGCCACACAAGTTTTCCCCATGAGAAAACCCAGCTGGTCCATACAACTGACCTGGGCAGCCTACAAGGGTTGGTTCTACCCTTGTACAGTGATACAACAGCTTGAAGTAATCCTTTTTTATAACCCCTCTTCAGTTTTGGACATTTGGAAAACTTATAATTCAGACACTGGCACTGGCTGCTGCTCCAGCCTGCAATGAAGGAGCCAAGCCCAGCTCGAAGACTGGACATGTGTCCTGGGACTCAAAAGACTAAAATCTCAGCATAAAGCAGGGGTGGCAAGGGGAAGGAGCACAGCTGCAGATCCTAAGTGGTGCACTAACCCTGGTGAACATGACTCAATCCTGCTCTTGGCAGCCTTAGAATGAGTAATTTAAAGACTGCATGTAGTAGCTTATTATTCTCATACCTTTTGGTCTTCAGGCTGTTCCCATGTCATCTAGGCACAGTAATTGCTATTGCCTAACCTTAAGAGAGTTTGTAGCTGATTCTTTACTTATTATTCTTCCTCTGCCCCTCTTCAATGAAGACAGGGATTTCAAAGGCATTAAATTAGCTTTATTTTTAGTCTGCGAGTGAAGTGTCAGCGCATGTGGTCTGAAGGCAGGATTAAAACCAGTAGAAAGTATAGGTCTAAGATTTTGACAGATGTGAACTTAGTACATATTGGGTCACATTTCGTGCTACTGATTTTAGATTAGTTTTCCATGCAAACTATCTATGACTGCCCTAAAACTCAGATGTGAGAAACTTTTATACTCAGATCTACATCTTAACTTGCAGTTCTGCTCAAGCTTTGCCTTACATTTGCATTATCTTGTTATCTTGAGTTTCTCAGCCACTGCATACTTCTTTTATTGCTCACTCATTTATGAGGTAGTACACTAAGAAGATAGATGAGGAGAGGGAAAAGGAGTTATAGCACAGAAACCGGAAAAATCACATAAATTCTTTTAGCCTCATTTGTACCTTTTTAAAATCTCTCTTTAATTTGAAACTAGCCAGGGATGCATTTCTCAGCTCTAATTCAATCCCTGCTCGTGTTCAGGGGCTGGCCTTATATCGTGGTACGATGTTCAAACTTGCAACAAAATATTTCTCCCTTGCCTGCCATCAGGATCCTCCAAATTGACTTGAAACATTAATACAAAATACATCACGTGTCATCTACCCAGGTAGAGCTTTTTTCCTGCAGTGTACTTAAATAGCCTAAATTGCCTTTCGGTCTGTTTCATTAACAGCCCATTACAGCCAGCAACCTCTGAGAGAATTAGTAGCTCCACTAAAAGAGCTGAGCAAGCGGCTGGAGCAGTTCAGCAACTGGGCAGCCTCGTGTTACGTGTTGGGCTCCTTCTTGGGGTGACACGATGCCAACCAGGATAGGCTTCTGCTTTCCAGGGCTCAGCTAATGCTGGGCACAGGCAGATAGGATAAAAAGGAGTGGGTTTATGTGGAAATGAGAAGTTTGAGCAATATGGGTTGAACCAAAGTGCCGGGGTCCTTCTTAGATGACAAAAAAAATCTTGGAGAGGGCAGAAGTACAAGAAAGAATGCTGTCCTTTAACACTGTGCCATATTTATTGGCTTGGTTTGTAGGCGGCACTTCCTAAGGTTTACTGGTCAAGCCTCTCTACACACTGTTGAAGCTGCATCTCCAATATACTGTGCTATAATCTGCCTAATTTGGGTCAACTGTACTCTGCAACTGAACTTTCCCTTTTAGTTCTGCCTTTTCTAACCCAGCCTCTCTACCTTTGCCTCACAAACCCTTCTGTAGGTTCTGTTCTTCTCTATATAAACTCCTCACTGGTGCTGTCTTTCAATATGGGGTTTTCCAAATTCAGCCAGAGATGAACTGACCCTACTGCCCTTAGGAAATAGGCTATGTGTAACTTGAACTGTCTGTCTTCAGCAAAAACCTGCAGTGTTGATCAGATAGTTTTGTTGTACTGTGACATCAGGCGCTTGGACTATTCATTTTGCATTAAAATATGTGGACAGTGGTATTTTAGTACCATTCTAGTAGCCTCTGATAAATCAGTGCCTTTATAAATTAAAGATGAGAGTTAAAAAGAGAAGGAAGAAGATAAACGAGGGGATTCCTTGCGTAGGGACAAGAGGCCTCAGTCTTTCCCTTGATTTCCATGAACCAAAAGAAATGCTCTGCCCCTTGAAAACTCAGTCTGGTTAAAACCAGAAAGCGTTCTTCACCTGTCAAGACCAGGATATGTGTCTTTGAAGGTATTAACCAGCAGCTCTCACTTTTTACATTAGATTAAAACTTTATATATGTTTAGACTGACTTTTCCTAAAATGTAAGAGCCTGAAGGGCACAAAATTTAAATCCTAGATCCTCTGTTTCTTACCAAATGACCATATCCAGCTCTGTCAGCCATGGAAAGTAAATCTGTATGCACCAGTGAATGCTCTGAACTGGATTAAATGTGAACAAAGAGCCGGAGTTCTTTTAGCTTTGTCCACTTTTTCTTTGAGCTCCTACAGTAAACTGTCAGTACTTGTTTTTCTCTCCCTCTCCCCCCTTGCCATTAGCCTCTGGGAAATAGTTTGTGTGAAGAGAACTTGTGCTGGCTCTCTCTATTGATGTTATCTTCAGATGTAGTACCTTTGGGCAATGCCATTAGCAACTTAACATGTTTTTTCTTCACCTTTGGTTTTGCAGAGAATGTGGAGGGTGTATCATGTGAGGGTAGCAAACGCAGACCTGGAGAACCCTGCAGTTCAGGAGCTGCATGGGCTGGCACCAGCGCTGTGGTCCTGCAGCAGTGGCCAGGGCACCTCATAGCCAATGGGACTAGTTTCCAGTCAGACCAGCAGAAAGTGCTGGCTGGTGTGATTTGGCACTGGAGTGATATTTCTGCAGCCATATCAGAAGTGTGCCCTCTGGGTGGTGGGATGAGTGCTGTGGGTGTTCAGGTAAGGGCAAATGGAGTCGTTATATGGCTGGTGTGCTCAGAAACACGGGTCACTCTCATGCAGTGGGTGTTCTGAGCTCAGGGTCTCTGTTACTCAGTCAGTCAGTGGTGTGTACCACCTTGGTTTTCCAAATGCATCTGCCCGGGCAGTCTGAGACCCCACATGCTCACTAACATGTCAGGTACCAGGGACAGCCCTGGGTTTGGTCACCAGAACTCTAAAACACTTGGTGCCAAAGCTGTCCCAAAGGACTTATATCTGGAATACAGTTACCATCGCACCTCCAGCACGTTCTCCTTCACCAACAGGATTCCCATAGAAATTAAATCGTGCTTCACAGTCAGTGCACTGCCCACAGTGACTGAGGCCGGGGACCCTTTACTGCTACATTCAAAATAACTCAGACTCTAGTCTACAAGTGAAGCAGATGTAATGAGTGAGACAACAAACACTTAAACCTAATCCACCAAGGCCATAATCTTTCCTAATTTTGTATGACATCAGATCATCTGGGTCAGGAAATACCTGTCTCCTCCAAGTGCCTGAACAAATACCTTTACTATACGTGAAAGAACACACCACTATTGGCAAAGCAGGAGTGTTTTTTCACCCTGGAGAAGAGCATACCAGTGGCTGGGGAGCAGTCTCACCATTTCTGTGGGCTGGGGAGGCCAACAGACAGATGCAAATCTGCCCTTTTCAGCTTGTGGCATAAGAGGACTCATGATTTATATTACTTTCAGAGGAAATTGTAGCTGTAAGACAAAGCTACTCAAACTTCAGGAATTATATTAGAGATGTGGGTTTCTGCTTTTGAAGGATTCATTGAGGAAAAATATTGTTTAAAGCTAATACGGTAAAAATACATAAAGCCATGTCATAGTTAGTCTTTGAACAAATTAACTTACTTGAGAACCAAAAGGATGCTGCTGTTTGAGTAACTTGCAGGACTCTCCTAACACCAGAGCTCTAAAACTCAAGGAAATAATACTTGGTGCTTTTTGCAAAACAAAATGATTGCAGAACAAAACTGAACACAAGAGAGCATAAAACAAGAAACACTGCTGCTGAAGAGAAACCCTCTGAAAGCTTTAAGGAATGTCAGAAACAGCATAATAAAAAAGTACTCTATTTCAAGTTTAAAATTAGTAAAGGCATATTTAAATGGAAAAGATTGATTCCCATCAGTGGGTATCTATTCACTAACTATATTAATAGAATTTTTGTAACATGTGTTCTGTAGAAACACAACATATTTTGCGTTGATATCCTATGGTAAACTAACTGGGGATGGGTTTGGAACCAATTGGGTCCCATATTAAGAGTAACTTATTCCAGTCTTTCATATTTCATTTGAACATATTATGAAGACCTTATTAAGCACAGCCAAAACATCTTTTTTTTCCTTTTTTTTTTTTTATGTTTTTGATTAAGAAATCTGTGCGAAGTAACAATACCTGAAGTCAGTATCAAACAAATGTGATAGACTGAGATGCGACTACCCCAGAAACACGGCTGCCCTGGCAGCTTGAACCACTTTTTCATTACAAGAGACTTTTGGTTTCAAATACAAAATGACCGGGAAATCACCACAGCATGTGACCTACATCCATCACATCACCACTACACTTCCCTCAGACTAGGGCTCTAAAGAAAATCAGGCAACATGCTGCTCTGAGGACAAATAATGAAGACTGCCAAGAGAATGCTGCTAAATGACAGAATTCTGGAAGCCTCACAGGTGGGTGGTATTTCCCAATACCACCATCTACCCTCAGGAATGGAGATCCTGTTTTAAAGAGCAGAAACGCTTTTTCCAGATTCTAACTCATGAGATTCTTAAAAATTAAGACTTCAGAAATTTTGTGCTCTCATAAGTTTAACCTTTTTCTGTACTCTTGCTGCCTTTTCTCTGTGCCACCACAAAGCAGTAGGCTCCTTACATTTCTCATACGCCTTTTATAGAGTTTTATGATTATTTTTATACTTTCTGTAGTGGAATATTGGTTGGCCTTTACTTCAGTTTTATAAAGCAGTTGACCATATGCAGCAATGATTTTGTACATGTAGCTTCTATTTCCACAATACATTAAATAAGTAAAGTCAAAAATACACATTAGTCTTTCTGCATGGTCACAGCACTTGTGCATTGTTGTCAGCACATGCAAACTGAGTGAGATGTACTTCTCTTTCCCTTTGTATTGTTTGAATTAGAGGACAGGAGACCTGGTACCCTTCAGTCAATGACTAGCACTGTGCAGAATAGCAAATGAGCACTGAGAGCAAGGCCAGTAAAAGCTGAGAGGAATGCGGCAAAAAATGTTTTGCCCTGCATATTTTTCTTATACTTCTGATAACCTTCATGACTTACAATGCACTAAATCAATTTAGCACCACTTCTGGGACCAAAACCACCAAAAGAGCAGTAGAAAGTAAATGTCACAGGATACTTTCATTGTTGTAAGTTTTGAAGAATAGTTACACTTAGCATAAAAAGGACATAGGTGTTTGCAAAGGCAGATTCTCAGACAACCTAATAATGCTCTTCTCAAATTAAACCATAAGGCATGGAGCTTGCCTTTTTTCAAGCTGTAGGAACTACTATGTGAAACAAAAGAAAGTATCTTAATATTAAGCTTTCTGTTGCTTCCTGAGGTCCTCCTAGGAGAACACCTTACATCCCACCATAGCTGCTCCTAGGATGAACCTCTGCCAAAACCCTCACAGTTTTGCAAAAGTAACTATGAGAGTGGATTCCATGTGTGTGGCTCAGAGTCTGTATCTAGCTTACTCATTCCTCAGTATTTTTCTCTGACAGCTCTGCAAATCTAATCATGGCCAGTGAAAGTCAAATAAGGTTCTTAAGTTTTTATTTATCTTCATCAAGATAGTGCTTGCAGAGATAGTGGGCATGATGTGGCAACACCTGATGCTGATAGCTCAGCAAAATCTGATCTGGATTAGTGAGGAATGATACATGCAGAAATCCACATGGGATTGCCACGTCAGGCAATCCCTCCTTGGAGCAGGTCTCATGCCAGGTATTCTCTTCTCCCTCTCCCTTTTCCATCTTCTCTGATAAGAGCTGCAAGCTAGCCTGTGGGATTCCTTGCCTTTTTACATCCTTCATGAACACATTCCAGGTTTCTTTCCCCACAGAGAAAATACCTGAACCCTTGTCTCTCTGTCTCTGGTCATCAAAATACCAACTGAAACCATGAATTCAGGAGCTGGAGTTGTAAGCTTCAGGTTGAGTTTTGCACACTCTTCAGGGATGTGCTGGGTGACAAAGTTCTCTGTGTAATATCAAATATAAAACCTTCTTCCCACCCTTCCTCCTGTTGGCAGGAAGTCCAGTTATAAAAATTCTTCTCAACTACAGATTACCAAACTAATGCTTAGGTAAGTTTTCTATCAGGAAATAGGCTCCAAGTAGCAAGTTCCTACTGTCTTTTGGCAAACAGGCTGCGAGATGGAGGGTTCCTGGAATGCGACTTTGTGCTTTCTGAGTTGTTAATGACAAAAGCTTGGTAGCTGACAGTTGGCTTGAGAGCTTATTGAGGGGTTACTGCTGTGATGGCTTCTTGCTACCTCTGTCTGCAGGACTGGGCTGACCCACACTTTGCTTTTGTGGATTTTTCTATTTCAAAACAAGGCAAATATTTTAACAGAAAAAAAAAAATGGGAATAATTTGAGAAACCAAGTGTCAATGTGTGTGATAAAGTACTTGTTTTTAAAAAATAACTCTTGGGAGACGCATTATCACCTAGATTAGACTGGATCAGTGCAATGCCAAGGAAGTGTCATCATGGAGGAAGTTTAAAGATCAATCATAAAAAGGAACTTGGAAAAAATAGTGAAAAAAAAATCTGGTTTCTTTTAATGTGCTTTCACTATTACTGGAATGTAGCTGAATTGTCTTAAAGACGCTCAGTGTGTTATTTTCTACTCTCTATTTGTTTAAGTGAAGCTGTGATTTCCCAGCCCTTCACTGAAATGGGATTGTGAGATTAAGGGAAAATTTATCTAGAATTGTTATTTGCTGCTGCCCAAGCAGAACTGACACTTGTAGATATGATGGATTTTAGCTTGTGAAATATAGAATAGTCCTGTTGTCTGGCCTACGTGGGCACTTCACACAGTGAAGCTAAAAGAGACTGGAAAGGGGGATGGTGTTACACAATTACAGGTAGAGTTGGTGGTTATTTTATCTAGTTTACCTTCCTATGACTACAAAAGTTTTCTACAGTACATATTTCCCTCTCCAGAAAGATACTGGATAGCATGCTCATGCCAGAAGTGAATAAAATATGATCAAGGAGTTTTAAAAATCAAGAAACAATAAGGTGTTCACTGCTACTAGGACAGTCTACCAAGAAAATGAGTCAGCAATTTTTCTGGATTTGGACATGCTATCAACATAACATTTCTTCTTCAATCATATCTACCTTCCTACATTCGGGTCACTAATTAAAAATTACTCCAAAATACTGATACTTCTAAAACAGGCCTCTAAAATAGTGATCTAAGCAGTATTTTCCCATATATTAAAAAGATGACAAATGTCCATTGTTAAAAATGCTATTTTCCCTCATCCCTACTTCAGTCTAGGAGCTCTGTTCTGTAGTCAGTGTATGGATCAGAGTAATGAAGTCAATGACATCTTAACTGAGTGATGTCTGCCAACCCTGACCTCTTTGAAGTCAATATAATTCTTCTAGTATCCTGTGTCCAGTGTGTCTGGTTTTAGTTTTGATCCTGGGACAGTGATCTTCATCCATACTCTGGACTTCTAAATGTCAATGCATTAAGCTGTCATTAAAATGTAGGATGGAGTATTCGGGGGTTTTAAAAGAAAGAAAGTAATGGTGCCTATAGTTCATATTTTAGCATGCTGTTTCTGAAGAAATTGGAAGTACTCCCAGATAAGATGAACTAAACTTATTTACACTCCTCATTTTGGCATCACAATGAATTAAAGTCTTGGGGCTTATTCAGGCAGGGATGACATTGCTGTCCGCCACTTTGGCATATGCCATGGAGCCTGAGTCATTTTTCACATAGAAAAAAACCATAGGGAAAACAGGAAATGACACAACTGGAATTCATCCTCATCACAGGTAATGTACACAGAGAGAGGAATGGCACATTCTGACTCATTCCCACTAAACTTCATCTTCCGTGTAACTCTCCCCACTGGTAGTGAAGCAATCAAATGAAGTGGTGCTGGCATTGTACAGTAAAGAACTGGGAGCAACCAGGTAGAGCATTTTGACAAATGTTTAAGTTGTCAAGAGTAGAGTTTCCAAAGAGTGATAGAAATGAAAAGAACAGTCTTACTTGTTCCAGACAACTAATCAGAAAACACCTCTTGTGCTAAACTAATAAAGCCAGGTACTGGCAGGAGTACTAGCTGCAAAATAATATCACTTCATATTGCTTCCAAACAGTTTTAACCAATAGCCACACACAGTTAATTATAGGTTCGTTTACTTGCATACCAGACTAAGAGAGTTAACTCTTAGATACTCAGCACGTAATACTATGCAAGGCATATTTCTCACGCTGAAAGATTTATAGACATTTCAGTTCTCCAAGCCAGCAGTTTTAGTAATCAAAGGATGTTTTCCCTTTCTATGAAGCTCTTCAGGTAATTTCAAAGTATTTCTACATTAATTTTTCAGTATTGCCATTATAAAAACTCAGTATTTCTTCTTCACTAACTCCTTTGGTCTAGAAAGAAGCACAGGCTACCTTCATGTTTGATTCACAGAGAGACATTTTAAAGATTCAATCCTAACACCTAACATGCTGTTCGCAGTTTGTATGTGACACTGGAGGCGTACCCATTGCCCACTCTACCTTCCTCAGCAGGGAAAAGCACCTGAGCTGCATCAAACTCACTCCCATTCCCTTCAGCCACACTATTCCGCAGAGATAACACGACCTAGACTGTGGCAGAGGCTTCAAACCCATTGCCAAGGATGGCTGTTCCCTGGGTGGGATATCACCATGCTGGCACATCAAGCAGCAGCTGCTCAGGACAGTGATAGCTATTCTTGTAATTTTAAGAGAAACTTCCCATTACAGATC
>JAVHNF010056085.1:18419-34154 GCA_034783455.1 Micropsitta finschii
CAAGCTCAGCCTCACTGCTTGGTTGGACATGAGGACATGACCTATGGGAGTCTCATCTCTATCGGGCTGTCAGATCTGTCCCAGTTCCCCTAACAGGGATGATTTGGCACAAAGCTGTAATAAGAGAAATTACCAGACCTGAAATCTGTTCTGATAGCTTTCCCTGTATATTCAAATTCTTATTAAACAAATTATTTACATTTGTCAGCCACAGGTGTTCCACCCCAATGAGACAACTTCCAGAGTCTTAGAAATAATAATCGTTATCACATTGTCTGCATTGCAAGGCTATTCCCCAAACTATTAATTTTCTGTTATGTCCAGAAATAGACAGTAAAGAACTTCAGAAAACTGATCAGTCTGAAATTTTAATTTAATTTTACTTTGCCTCCTCCCTTTAGATTTTATTCCACCTTTCATTTAAACATTTTCTCTCCAAATTGTATGAGCTACCAAACCAGCTTTGAAAAGAAGTAGCAGCATTTGGCATGGCTGCAAAGGTCTATGCTCTAGCCACACATGCATTAGAAAAACTGGAAGCATTCAGCCCTCTGGTTTTATAACATGACTTTTCACCCCAGGAATGCCAACTGCTCAGTTATGTGTTCAGAAATAGGAGCTGAATTCACTTCATCTTTGTGGAATGTGCTTGGTACTCTACCTGTTTAATCTCCACTGGGCTATACCCTATAAGCAATAGAGCTACGTGACTGCTCAGGAGAAAAAAACAGAACGAAAGGGACTACACTAGGCTAGGCTAGACTAGAATTGGTACAGGTTAGGCTATGTTAGGCTACGTTAACACGTACAGTGTTCCACGACAAGCAATGCCCTAGGTCTAGGGCATCCAGCCAGGAGAGCAGCTCTCTGCAGTGCAGGTCCCAGAGCCATTCAGGAGGCAGGGAAAGGCACAGCTACAACGTGGCTCAGGCAGGGACTGAAGGCCACGGGCTGAGCTGAGACACATCCTATGGGCCCTTGGCAGGAAGCGGTGAGGTGGGGGTCCCAGAGGAGATGGGTCCCAGCCGCTGAGGCCTTAGAACATCCCCAGAACCCTGGCAGTAGACTTGCTCTATTTAATCTGAATAGATTAAATCAGGTTGTATTAGATTTAGTGACCACACAGAGAGTCATACGCATATGTAGTTATGGTTCTATGAGAGAACAGTATCTCTTATGGAAAATGCAGCATCTTTCTTTTGGGTTTTTCTAGGATTAGGTGTACCCTGAACTGTTCAAGTTACAGATATTTTGGCCTGCAAAATTATTAAAATACAGAAATATATAATATATAATAGAATACAGAAAAGGCTGCTCATGTGCAGCCAAGCACAGCCCCTCCATGGCAATCCTTTGTGCTATTGTGGCCCAAAGACTGCTGCTCTTGCTCCACGTAGGTGGCCATGCTGTGTGCCTGCCCTGGGGACACTCTCCTGGGCCATGGGTAATGGCACTGGGCAACTGTGGGAGCGTGGGGCTAGTCCTGAAGTGACCCAGGGTGAAGTGCTCCTGGCTGTTTCAGAAAGCAGCTTTGTTTCTGTTTGGGTTAAACAAATGTTAGCAAAACATAGAACTGCTGCCTGACAGAGAAGGGTAAAAATATTGGCAAAATATCAGTATTGTGGAGTTGATCTTTCCATGAGCAGCAGCTCTTGGCCTGTGCCATTGGCCCTTTCCTGGAAGCTCACTTCCCTGCTCCCTTCTTGCTTCTGTTGCGACCAGCAGATACTCAGTCTAAACCAGACAAACTTCTTCTGGGCAAGGTTCACTTCTCAGATGCTGCTGCTGCAGACTGGTGTCCTGCTAATTTTAACGCAGGACTGAGTTTTGCATGGTAGGGCAAGGGACAGAATGTTTAGAAAATACCATGAGGTCCAGTTCCCCATGCAGAAACTAACCCAGCACAGGCGTTAGTGTGTGGACATTGTCCCCTGTGATCCCAGCGGATGTTTGTGAAACCTTTGGTTGTGCCAAGTGTAAGCTCGGGTCTGTGGTTTTTGTTTGCTTGGTGCTTTAGGTGAAACAGGAGGTTGGTCTGGGCAGCTCCTGAAGTGCAGGTTTCACTTGGGCAGCCTGGAGCAGGGGCGGCGGGGCTAAGCCCCCATTCCACTCATCCCTGAAGCAGCCATCCTGCCCATGTTCATATGGAATAAACCACACAAAACAGAGGATGTTCCCCCTTTCTCATAAGGAATTTTGGTATTTTTTGTTTATTTTTGGGTTCAGGTTTGTTTTCCCAAATGAAAGTGAAGCTAAACCTTGAATAGCTGAAATCCTCTGTGAAGCATCTCGCTTCTATTTCAGATTGGTAACACAAGTGAACTCTGCAGTAGCAGCATACCCTAAACAGTGTTTTTGTTTTAGCCCAGGGCCTCTGTCTTTTTTTGTGTTTAATATTTGATCAGCAGATGGAGCAAAGGACCAGATAAATACTTGCTGGATCAATGTGCTTAAAGGAGGTGGAAGGACAGGAGGGAAAGAGGAAAGTAAAATCACTGCAGCACAGTCCCTTTTAACAAAGGGAACAATGAAAACAAGAGGTGGGTGCCATGGAGGGGTGGGGGGAAGAGGGGTGCTGTGGGGTGTTAGGGGTCCATTTCAGAAGCACCATTTGTTGCCTTGCTTCAGCAAAGTCCAATCAAACACTATGTGAATGGAAACATTTATATGAGTTTTTGGGCACTGGGAGGTTAAAGGGTAATGGGCTATTATTATTCCCTCCATCCTGGTTGCAAGAGGTTAAATGAATAGTGCCAGTTCTTGGAAGAAGTATATGGTTTTGCTTCCCAAGTTCCAGCATCTAGACTCAGACGGCTATGAAAAGGTATAACTTTTGTTAAAAATAAATCCTGTTTCAAAAATGATGGGAAATGAGGACTTCCAGGGTTCAGAAACTAAGGTGGAAAGTGAAAGAACTCAAGAAACTTCTTTTTCTTAAGCTAGTGATTTTAGAACTTTGCACAAGACTTCAAAGTGTTTCAATCTGGCAAGCTGAGGAGGAGTTGTTGGCACAGCGTTGGAATAGGTTACATAGGTACGTGTTGAAGGATTTTTAAGGATAACAATTTAGTCAAAAATGAGTCAGGAATGATTATGTTCTAGTTGTTTCTGTGTTAAGGATGGGGGCTAGACATGACTGATTTCTTGTGTGTATTTTCAGCCTTCTTGCTTCTTGTGTCCCTCCTGATATGAAGCAACTTCTCTGTGCCAAGATCTGAAGAATGAAAAAGTATTGCTCTGATTTCAGGTGTGTTTCTAATGATTTACACAGTTCAGATGTAAATTCTTACTCCAAGTGACAGAGAAGACAGTTGCTGGTGTGTTTAAGGGCCAGTCTGTCCTTTTATATGTACAGTTTGCCTAATTAGGTAACTAAGTATCATAGATGTTAATAATGTATTTGGGATAATGAATCTGAAATAAATGTAAAATTTCTCTGAGCCTACACAAAGTACTGGCTGTCAGGCGTACCAAACACCCCCCCGTGACATGCTTCCAAACAACTGCAAAGCTATATATTTTTACATTATCTCCTAAACAGCGATGACTTCTGTGACTTATTGGTTCATGTCACACTTACCGTGTTATCACAATAAGTAATTTTTTTCTAAGCACTGAGATGATTCAGTTGCTGATTGCAGTTCTGTTTCAACCCATTTAAATTCCTATTAAGTTTGGCTGAAAGGTGTCACATTCTTTTCTTTGCTTGGATTCAGTGCTGACAGTTATACCAATGAATTGAAACAGCTGCAGACACCCATGATATTCCTTGCTAGTCAATAAATTAAAAATGCTAAAATCTCTGCTTTTTTCTTGTTGCCTGTACTTTGGAGATATTTATTGCCATGTCCTACCTGAAGATTTGGTGGTGGTTTGCATTTGATAGTTCTCCTAACGTATTGGAAAGGTACATAAGTAACTGTCTCCTTAATACCGCAGATGTAGAACCAGATGAAAAAGATAGATGTTAATAGAAATGTGGTTATGGAGGGTCCTTATGGATCTTGTCTACTCAGAAAGCTAGTGTGTCATATTCATCTCTGTGCCAAGTCCTTGTCTTCAGGCCTGACACACTGATTAAAAGGCCAGCCTAACCCTTGCTCTATTTATCTCCTGATGCTCATCTTTCATATGTGACACTTTTCTCTTAAATCTAATGCTGAGTTGTAAGACAATTAAGGAGCCCTTAACCTTTTCCTGGCTGTTTTAATCAAGTCAGGGCTTTCATTTATGGGTTTGATTTGATCTGGCCATCAAACAATCAAGTTAATCATGAAAAGTGAAAGAATCCTTAACATGAATTCTTTTGCCAGATCTTCTGCTTTGACAGTTACTGCTGGCTAGCAAAATGTCTGATAGCCAAGCCCAAAGAATGGTGGTGAATGGAGTTAATTCCACTTGGTGGATGGGCTGGGCACAAGTGTTTTTCCCCAGGGCTCAGTGTTGGGTCCAGTTCTGTTTAATATCTTTATCAGTGATCTGGATGAGGGGACTGAGTGCATCCTCAGCAAGTTTGCTGATGACACCAAGCTGGGTGGCAGTGTTGATCTGCTGGAGGGTAGGAAGGCTCTGCAGAGGGATCTGGACAGGATGGATCAATGGGCTGAGAACAACTGTCTGAGGTTCAACAAGGCTCAGTGCTGGGTCCTTACTTGGGTCACAACTCCATGCAAGGCTACAAGCTTTGGGAAGAGCAGCTAGAAAGCTGCCCAGTGGAAAAGGACCCGGGGATGTTGGCTGAGCCAGCTTATGCCCAGGTGGGTACAATCCTGGCTTGTATTAGCACCAGTGTGGCCAGCAGGATTAGGGCAGGGATCGTTCCCCTGTTCTTGGCACTGCTGAGGCCGCACCTCAAATCTTGTGTTCAGTTTTGGGCCCCTCACTACAAGAGAGACATTGAGGTGCTCGTGAGTGTCCAGATAAGGGCAACAAAGGGCAACTTGTGAAGAGTCTGGAGCACAAGTGTGATGAGGAATGGCTGAAGGACCCGGGGAGGGGGGTTTAGTCTGGAGCAAAGGAGGCTCAGGGAAAAAATATCATTCTCTATAACTACCTGAAATGAGGTTTTAGCAAGGTGGGGGTTAGTCTCTTCTCCCAGTGTGACAAGTGATAGGACAAGAGGAAATGGCCTCAAGCTGCACTAGAGGAGTTCATATTGGATATTAGGAGACAATTTTCCTCTGAAAGGGTTGTCAGGCATCGGAACAGGTGGAGTCATTGTCCCTGGAGGTATTTAAAAGAAGTGTGGATGTGGCACTCAGGGACATGGTTTAGTGATGGATTTTGCAGTGCCAGGTTATTGGTTGGACCCGATGATCCTGGAGATCTTTATTTAACCTCAACGATTCTATGACAGCGACTTCATGCATTTATCATGTGGCTAATTTGCTTGTTGAGTGTCATCAAGTGCTATTAGACCAATTCATAGCATTCTGTGAATTCATCCCTTTTCATTTTCATTAGTTATAGCCTCTTTACAAATAATTTATTACTTGATTGGATTATTTGTAGAAACCTTTTTAAGGCTGTGAGTTGATGAATAAAGCATTTTCTTATGCTATTCCTAACAAGTTAGTATACTGCAATCCTACTAGCAGACCACTAGACTGCTCCACCTGGTGTCACACTTCTTCAGTAAGATTGGCATTTGAAAGAAAAAGAAAGGATTTTTTTAAGAAAAAACTCTGATTTTTTTCTTTTTTTTAATGAGTCTGTGCCATGATGCCTATGGAACAGCTGTTCTTCCATGGCAGCTATCTATCATTATAGATATAATGGTTCTGTTTATGCTTTACCTCTCTTTGATCTGCTCCAGCTACTCATTGTGTCTCACCATGCATTGTGGAGCACATGGTACCTGGCATGGGTACCCTCACTGTCATGGCTGTGTAGCCCTGGCACTGCAGCATCCTCATCCTGATGGAGTAGCTGCATCTGCATGTCTCTCCGTCTGTCTGTAGTTTCCTACTTAGTCATAATAGCTGCTGATGAGCTGCAGAGTCTCTGATCTGTGCATAATATTGCCTTGTTTTCATTCAAATGTGTCTGAAGAACAACTATTCCCCAGACATCTATGCGCATACAAATCTGCTGGTGGAAATGTTTGCAGGTTGCAAATAAAACAGGGAGATAAGACTGACTGAGCAGTCTGACTTCAAATGAATGTGAAGAGATAGTATATTTTAGGGTTTTGCCCTCTGTCCAGTCATCTTTCCACCACTCTCTGTGGGAAGAGATAGACTTTAAAAGAATTTTCCCAGCTGGTGATGAGCTCTAGTACAATGTGAGACCTGTCGAGGTGAGGTAACTGTGTCTTTGAAGAAAGCCTGCTTAAGAAGCAGCCTTGTATTTAGTATTTTTTCTTTCCCTCTTTGTGTCCCACCCAGGCTGGCTCATGGGGGCAGATCATTAGAAGATTTAGAGAACTAAAAGCAGGAACCTAGTGGCTTTGAAGCCAGTAAGAGTTAATTTACAGTCTCCATCTTTTGGTACCAAATCACTGTTATAAATTTGCCCATGGATTGTAAGTTTGCACCCGCACCTGCCAGCAGAAGGAAAGTTATTCCTGCCCACACACTGCTTCGAAAACGAAACAGCCCTGGAGAGTAAATATGACACATCTGAAGGACAGCAATTTCTCAGCCTTTCTGGTGGGCAGATTTCATTATCTTTCCAGAGTACTTCATCGATGCTCCTACCTGACGCTACTGATCATACTAAGAGAATTGTTGCATGGGTCAAAAAATACTGTGTGTAGCCATTATGTTGTAGGGAGCGTAGGCAAATACTGGAGGAAGGGATGAATGAGGGTTGGCATTTTGCCCCTGTTCTGGGTCACCTGGACCTTTCATACCCCTCCAGGCTGACAGATATTTTGTGGTGATTGTTCCTTGAAAAGGGGGGTTTGTTTCTGCTCCCTCACACCAGCCATGCTGGGGCTGACTTTCTATCAGCATGGGCTGATTAAGGTTCTTAGAAATTAAGGTGCTCCCTTAGATTTTTAAACAAGGACACTGGAGGGAGAGCAAAATCTGTCTGAGGAAGTTCTGGTCCCTTGTAGGTATTTACATGAGTATCATTCCCACCATGTCATTTCGTGACCTGGATTGGTTACTTCAGATGCCTGGACGCTGTAATGTAAATGTGAAGCATTTGATTCTATTGCTTGACACGTTTTCTTTAAGGAAGACTGAGAGTTAATTTCCTGGTGTTGTTGGGGGCCACAAATAATATGGAATGTGTCTGAAATGATTAAGAAAAATGGTGCTGAGCACTACAGCCTCAGAAGTAGACACTATTTGCAAATAACTTTCAGCTAAATTCATGATTATCTCCATCAGCAAGGAGGATTTGTTATAAGTGGATGAGCTGTCATTTAGTTTTCTTAGCAGTGCTTGCTATTCCCTTGTCCTTAGTGTTGTGTGAAATCAAGAGCAAATTTCACACAATCCTTTTGAAAGAACAGGAAGAACTGCCAGGAGTCTTATCTTCCAAAACAATTCCCAAATAATAATGCCAAAACACATCATGTAGCCAGAACAGTAAACACTAATGAGTTTTGTTTGTACTTGGGCAAATTCACTTTTCTATTCACCTAAATTATAAGATTTTCATGTTTATTTTTTTGTGCATAGTTGAATCTGAAGCCCTAAAGGCAGCGCTGGTGGGACTAAACATCATCAGCTCAGGCTGCTTATGGTGATCTGAATTTCATATTACTTTCACCTTAGAGGTGAAGCATATAGTTTGTAACACAGGTGTCAAGGATGAAAGATAAATAAAGCAAACCGTGCTTCCCAGTTTTGTGCACTGGTAAATCCATCCTGCAGGCACAGGCGAGGGCACTGTCTGCTTGCTAAAGCCTGCAGTTGGTGCTCCTGAAATCCTATGCCAGCTGCCACTGACACACAGAGTGCAGGTTGGCAAGTTGTTTGCTGCTGGTACTTTCCAATCACAACCCTTACATTTATGTTTCTAAATAAGAATAGCATTAGCTATGTTTTCACTGTCAGAAAAGGTGTTTGCGTGGCTTGTGCTTGCTGTCACTGCAGTGCAATCACAGCTCTCTCATGGCTTCCTTGCCTTGGGGACTGTGTTTTGCAGTGGCAATAGAGTAGGTTCCATATAAGAACAGGGTGCTATGGGGGAATATAATTTCTGC
The DNA here is from genome assembly GCA_034783455.1 of Micropsitta finschii. NCBI lineage: Eukaryota > Metazoa > Chordata > Aves > Psittaciformes > Psittacidae > Micropsitta > Micropsitta finschii. The sequence goes on from JAVHNF010056085.1 coordinate 26,581, forward strand.
AGGACTTGGATTCTGCAGGGCTTCCCTTCTTCCCAGTTTGGGGTTTCCCTTTCTTCCCCCATCTCATTTGGGAGCTGCAGAAATCCTGCTTTACATTTCCTTATCTCCATCAGAAGTAGCATTCTTTCCTATTTCCCTCTTGTGTTTTCAGCTGCTGAGGAAGAGATCACAGCTTCGAAAGAGAGAAGGAGGAGGAAAGGAAAACAAGTTGTGCATATGCTGGCACAGAAAAGTGGCATCAGGCCCTAGCAAGAAGGGTCCCAAAGGCTGAAGTAGGGTGCAGTGGCTGTAGCAGGGCAGAGCTGACCCCTGTTCCCACATCTCCCTCTTCTTGCAGAGCAGTAAGCTGCATAGGTTTGAAATAGTCCATCTCAGTCTCTTCAGGCAAGTGCAAAGCAGACAGTCTGTCCTCTCCTACAGGCAGCATCCTGGCAGCTGCACCCTTCACCTCTGCTCCCCACCAGCTCTGCCAGCTTTAACTGTTCCAATGTAAAACCCTAATGGCAACGTGGAGGGGCTGGTCTTCACTGGGAGAGGTCAGTGCTGTATTTACCTCCCTGCAGTTTTCCTCGTGATAAAATGACCGTGCTGGGTCTCCTCCAGAGTGGAGTTATACTGCATTAAAGCAGTGCTGGGTTTTGGCAGTGAAGGTAAAGCCCCAATCGGCACAAAGACCTGCAGCTTTCAGTGACTTTGCAAGAGAGCACACAGTGCAAGACAGAGCATCTGCTGCTGTCTAGGAAATAGCTCTGTGTGATGGAAAGTCTTTCATCACTGAGAAAAAATAACAACTGTAGAAAAAACAGATGATGCTAAGGAAACTTCAGGTGATAAGCTAGAGCGATTAAAGCAAAGCAGAAAGCTGGTGCTAGGACTAGACGGTCTTGGTCCTTCTAGTGTTTGCATTCTGAAGTCATATGCTGCATTTTGTATTCTGCCTTAATATAGAACAGTAATGAGTACACAAAGTGCACAAACTATGCGACTCATTACAGAGGCTGTACAGCATATAGTGTGTATACAGCACAGAAGTAATCATAGGCAACATTGACCAGTTGCCTGTATGCATTATGCCTTGGACTCCTGATAAAGTGGATCTTTTCAGAAATGTTGTGTGTGATGATGTAATTAGAGGCACCATCATGCAGCTGAGCTACATGGATGCTTTCAGCTGGACATTTCTGCATCTGAAAGTTGCACCCAGCAGGTTTATGTCTAAAACCACACTAAAAGTGGTTTTCTGCATATGACTTCCTGAATGCTGGACAGCTGCTTTATTTTTAGCATTGATCACTGAATAACAGGACAGATGTGAAGAACAGTAAAACTGTGAACACGAGAACAGAGTTTGTTGAATAATTAAGAAAATTGTCTAAATTTGTTAAAAAAAAATTCCTATAGTCTCTTCTCTGAAATTCGCTGTCATGGGAATATAAAGATTCAGGAAATACTGGCTAGCAGGGAGCAAAACAATTTTCCAGAGGAAGGGCTCGCTGACTTTATTCTCTTATAAGAGACTTGGCACGAGGCAGTTCTGGGTTAGGTAGAAGATAAAAGGAAGGTTATCAACAGGATTACACTCCTTTTATTTCTTTTTTTTTGTATATTTTTTTTTTCTGAAGACATTCAGAAATGCCTGGAAATTTTTCACCATGGAAACAGAGATTTTTTTTCAGTTGGAGGAATGGGATACAACTTCTTTACTTTCCCCCAAATCCCATCTATTTTTTGCTCATCCTTCTTGGCAGCTACAGGCTGTTATTCACCTGTTTGTTAACAGAAGAGCATCTTTTCTGTCCATTCTTAGGCTTCCTGAGCTAATTTTCTGCCATGACCAACATGATGGTGTAACTCAGCAGTGTATATGGTGAGTTCTGGCTAGTAGGAGAGTCTTGCTAACAGAAGTCTGCATTGACTGGAAGTCAGAGAGACACAGATTTAATTCAGTGTTGCCCACAAAATAGAGGTGTAGCTTCTGGATTTAAATAAGTATCCAAAATTCTGGTCCCAGTTTTTAATTCAATGTTATAGACCTTCAGGGGTTGATCTAAAGCATTTTCTACAGGTTTCCACTATGTATTTGGTATGAAGGCAATGAGTTGTGAAATATTGGTAGGAGATTAGGACTGAGAAGTTCCGCTTGATTTCATGGTTCAGAATCTTTCTATTGAATAGCTGAAATGTGTTAAAACCAGGGCTTTTAGGAAGTGGACATTTAAATTGGATGTTAAGATGTTAAAAGGTATTGAAATATCTTAGATTCATTGCTTTTTGGTAGAGTGGCTGTGAATCATTTAAACACTGAGGTTCTTTATTTGATGTATTTTTCTGATGGATCACAGAGGGGTTTTAAACAAGGGCACAGTAATGCTAGGAACAAACTAATTTTCCATGGTCTCTTGTTGAAGTTTCCCAGAGCTGCTGAAAGGTGCTGTATTTACACTGGCCCAAATACACATTCAGCAGAAAGCGGGAAATGAAAAGGATTTATTGTATAGTAGTTTATCAAAGGTCAAGTATATAAAACAAATTCCTTTTACTTTCAAGTAGACAGAAATAATCCAGGTAGTAGTCTGAATTTTCTTGTACCAAAAGACACTTTTTCTTCATGAAAAAGAAATAAAAATGTCAACTGGAGGCAGGTGAAGTTTTTTTCTGAAGAAAACCTCATACATCAACCTAGTATCTAAACAAGTTTGATTGTTAACTTTGTAGAACTTTAATATAATCTTATTTACTTGTTCTGCAGACCAGGGAAAAGAATAAAGAGCTGCTCCTGTATTAATGCTCTAACATCTCATTGACACACAGCTGTTGAACTACATTTCCATTCCCTATTGACAGTTCAGACCAGGAGTGAATACCTTCCTTTGGAAGACAAAATTAAACATTAACATTAAGTAGAAAGACATAATATAGGGGTAACCACTGGCTAATGATAAAATTGATCTCCCAGGCTTGTTTTGGTCATGTTGATCTGAGTGTCCTGGGACTGGCTAATGAGTTGGTGCTACCTTGGACTTCACCACGTGCAGTATGCAGAGAGCAGTCTGCTCTGTTGCCTTAGCAATACGCTAATTCTGATCATGGCTGGAGATCCTAAACATACGAGAGTGCAAATTCTTCTCCTCATTGGTACTTGCACGCTGATGTTGCCGATTTGGAATAATAATAGAATTTGTTTTTACAGGCTGACTAATCTTACAGTAGTAATGTTGGTAACAATGTGTGCTCAAGCTATGAGGACTTAAGTCTACTGTCTTAAAGAGAAAGCTGGTCACATATAGCCAAGTAAAATTATTCAGCCCAAAGTGTGGCATTGTACCATTGTGATACTATGTTGGGATAGAACTTCAAATTCTACAACAGATCCACTGAAATTGCATGATGATGATGAAAGGTTTATTTGACATCTATTCATGCACATGTTAACAATGTGCACATTCCGTTGGTAGGTTCTCAGGTTACCCAGGACATGTAGATGAAAAGATGGCTTCATTCCCCATGTTCTAATGTGAGAGTGAGTTCCTGCAGCTGAAGGCTACACCCACCAGCTCTGCAGCCCTTCATCATGCATGAAGATCACTCAGACATATATGTATGTTGATTTATTTTCCTTCAAGCCTTAAGACTGTGCAGACAAGCAAAAATATGAGCAGCACAAACATATCCAAACTATCAGCCTGACATTCCCTCTTTTGCAGTAGAGGAAAGTTTGGGACTTTATAGACATGTGAAAGGTACCATGGGTAAAGGTCTTTAAAAAGTATAAAAGGCAAATGTCTGGCTGTAAGAGGCTTCCTTCCCATAGGAGATTGTTGCTTGGTTTGGGGCTGGGTGAAGTTTTAAAATGTATTATGTTGCTTTCACCTTCTCTGTTGGCATAGATTTCTTTCCCATTATACGTATGATGTCCAGTGCTATCATACTGAAAACCTCAGAAGACAGAAGTTGCCCAGGGAAACTAGGAAGCTTAAATGAAATAACAATCCCCAGGACTTTTCACAGGTAATAGTTTGAGGGGAAGAAGTGCACACTGGTTATTGAAGCCAGCCTGACTTTCTGTTCCGTGATTGTTTTTCTTCTCAGTGTACATGTGTTAGAGCTGCTTAGGGTCAGTATTCTCTGTGTGGCTTGGATCAGTCTTACAGCTCAGAAAGCAATTACTCCTTTCATTTTGTTTGGGATATCAGTGCTGCTGGCAGGGAGTGCAGCTCAGACTAGCTTTGTCAAGTGACTTGGAGGTCCAGTCTTCAGCTGAAATCTTCCTACTACTGGACTGAGGGAATTAGCAGTAGGGGGTGGTATCTTGTTGATGATGCTGAGCCAAGGTGCTTCACCTGTGTCGGATGCCTGCCTTGAACTGCAGGGTGGGGAAAAGCAGCCCATGCATCTTCATAGAAGGAGCTTTTAAAATGGTCTCTGGAAGGTGAGAGTGTGTTTTGCAGCCTGGTGTTTGCTGCAGGAGGTGTGGGTGAATATTTCCTCACAGGTGAAATTTTAATGCTGACTTGATCCACTGCAGGGGAATACACAAAAGCCCAGCATGAGTGGATTGACAGCTATTTATTCCAGGAGCTAAAATATGAATCTAGAATGTTTGTCCAATGTTTTGCCCTATTCTTGGTGAAGACATACTGCTTAATCAATAAAAATGAATAATTTAAATTCAATATCTTCCTGTCGCTATTAATAATGCTTTTGAATGACATATTACTATCGTAATTCAATTTGTCAGACACCACCAGTTTTACATAAGTTTGTTAAAATTTTAAACTTAATTTACTATAGGCAGTTGACTCAGGCTGTTTGAATTACATTGATGTATTAGTTTAAACACATTGATTTTCCTTGAAGTATCTTTTCTGTATTTGTGTTTATTGCATTAATAACCAGTGAGGGGAAAACTGTAACGAGAAGGTATGGGCAGAGCTGTAGTCTCATCTCCCATCACCCAAACTGGTTTTGTTAAAGCAAGTGGACTGAATTAGCAGGAGGTGATCATGCTCACCCTGCTGTGATGAGCTCACTGGTTCTCTGCCTGCTGGTGTACTCCTTCATGTGGCTTATGCTCACCTTCACACTCATGTCTGGACTGCTCAGGGACCTGTCCTGGGTCACAGCCTCGGTCTTTCCAGCTGTAAAAGGGTTGTGTGGAGCAAAGTGAAATGGCTTGGCTGAGCTAGAGCCCCATGGTGCAGTACGCATTCACATCCACCAGAGCTGGCAATTTTTTGGCTTTAGGAATGTCTCTCACCTTAAGAGACAAAGACACAATTAATCTCTTATGCACTGCTTTATTTCTTTGTTAATTCACAGGTATAATTACTAGAAGCAGAGATGTTTGGACCTGTGGCTTTCCGCTGTTTCTTCTCTCTTCTTTTGCAATATTTCAGCTTTTTCTGGTGGCTGGCTTTCAGTTGCTGCTCTCCTTTCCCCTTCTACCTTTGCTATTCATATATTACTGGATTTGAGGAGACTATACTTGCTCAGTAAATCAGCTTCATTTTCTATGGATCCCTTATATTTTATAAAGCTGCTTGGATGAATACAGCCCACCATGTGTAAAAAAATAAAATGGGTGAACACCAGAAGATGAAAGAGCTCTCAACTTGTGTTCAGGCATCTGGGGAAAACAGATTCTGTTTTAAAGCCATTACGAATAATAACATATTTCATGGAAATAGCCACCTTTTGAAAGCTAAACTTAACTCCTAAAACATTTGGTTAAAATGATTGATGTTTTTGTCCACTGCATAGAAAGGATTAATCAAACGATTATAGTAATCCTGATAAGAAGGTGGGAGGGACAGAAAACAAGGTTTCCTCCTAAGAAAGGAAAAGGCACAGCATGACTGACAAAGGCGTCTTTTGAGGATTTACAGCATGTGGTAGCTCCTGTTGACTTTTTTCCTCCCACTTTGTTCTGGAGCCATAATGCAATCTGAGTAATTGCATCCTGGAAAAGCAAAGTAGAGAATAGCAATTTGATGGCTGCAGTGATGCTCTGGGGCAGGCACTTTGATAGCTGCGTGCTTTGTATCTTTGAGTGGGAATGGGCACAGTGGGAGAAATTCAGCCCCCGCTGAGGGCCAGCACAAGGTCTGTGCACCACTTACATGGCTCTGGGGTAATCTTTTTCCTCACGTAGGTGGTTCTTGCTCCCTCTGTGATGGGGTAAATTTCCTCAGCCCCGCTCTTGCAGAAATATCATTCTCCTTGGGAAGTTGAGTGCTCCAGCCCTGTGCTAGAAACATTTTTATGTATTAGTTTTACACAAGGAGAAATGACTGGACTGAGTCCCACAGATCTTATTTCATCATAAAGATAATTTCATTGTTTAGCTTGACGTTTAGGGATTAAAAGCCAGCAAAACCAGTGGGAGATGAGTCAAATAAGCATATGCTTGTGCTTTTCATGTTTCACCACTGCTTATTATTTGTGTGCACTCTTTCTGGTACCAAAGCAAGCTGGAGCATTATTCATGCACCAGAATCCCAGTGGACAAAGCTTCTTTTGGTGATTGTCCAAAAGAACACACAGTTTAAGGGCAGGAAAAAACTGATGGATGCAGTCCTTAACCACACAGGGGAAACACAGGGTGATATCAGTCATCAGGAGTATCTTGTTGTGAGGCTCTTTGTTATCATTGAGGAACTGAAAAGGGGCTGGGAAGAGTGAGTTAGGCTCTGGGATGGTTTTCCAGGTGGTCTCTTTGCAAGGTGAGGGAGAAACATGTTTGCACAGGTACCAGATGGCTCATGGCACAGAGGGGAAAGAGGTGAGAGGCAGCACTCAGCCACATCTGCAGAATAAAAGGCAGTGGGTGAGAAAAATGATTGCAGCAGCTGTTTCCTGAAAGGATTTGGGCAAGGATGTTGAAGATAAGGTGTTGCATTGGTTGTCTTGTATGCCCATGAAGATGCCTGCTTGATGAGTCAGATGAGTATCTGACTCGGAACTGGCATCTCCAGAGGTTCTGATCATCTCTGCCATCCCTGTGAGTGAAGGTGCAGAGGTTGTCTTACTCTGGGTTGTATGTGACACTGCAGAGAAAGATATACTTCTGCCTGCAGGAATTCCAGCCTGCTTTCAGCTGTGAACGCTGACAGTGAGAGAACTGCTACTGAGGGTAGCAAAATTTTAGATGTTCGCAGTTGCCCGTTTGGTTTCTGTGCTGATTACCAGGGGCAACGCTGGCACCCAGCCTGCCTCCTGAGAACTCATCATCAGCTACATTTTGTTCTCTGTGCTGGTGCCACAGTCATTTTCACAGCATCCTGCTGTAGCTACACAAAGAGAGGATTATGAGTTCAAGTGCAGAGGAAAAAAAAAATAGCAGCAGCGGGAGTGGATGAACTTTCTGAAGAAGGAAGATGCTATTTTTCATGCAAATGTTGGTAGTAATGAAGAGCGAGGGGAAAGGAAAAACAGAACATACATCACGCAGAGGCAAATTTTTTCAAACTAGGACATTTTTCATAGGTTGCTGGGAGGTGTTGGCTGCTCTTTAAAAGTGGCTTGGTGTTGTACTGGGAGTCACTGTACCGAGTGCAAGAGCGGGACTGAGGAAT
>JAVHNF010056086.1:0-13520 GCA_034783455.1 Micropsitta finschii
CACCTCCTGTATGAAGATAGGCTGAGAAAGTTGGGGCTGTTCAGCCTGGAGAAGAGAAGGCTGCATGGAGACCTCATTGCAGCCTTCCGGTATCTGAAGGGGGCCTTACAAGGATGCTGGAGAGGGACTCTTCATTAGGGACTGTAGTGACAGGACAAAGGGTGATGGGCTTAAACTTTAACAGGGGAAGTTCAGGTTAGATAAAAGCAGGAAGTTATTTACTGTGAGGGTGGTGAGGCACTGGAATAGGTTGCCCAAAAAAGTGGTGAATGCTCCATCCCTTGCAGTGTTCAAGGCCAGGTTGGACAGTCTTGAGTGACATGGTCTAGTGTGAGGCATCTCTGCTTATGGCAGAGGTTTGGAACTGAATGATCTTAAGGTCCTTTCCAATCCAGGAAAAAAAAGGTCTGTTAATGACATTTCAAGCTAAAATGAAAGGGCAGGGCAGCAGAGATATTTATGAGGGTAGAAAAACGAGGCTGTGTGGCCTTCCAATAGCCATGGAGAGCAGGGAAGTAAGAAGGTGACAGTCATTTGGAAAAGTGCAAGCTGGAGAATCAGTGTGGTACTGGATGTCTCCTGCATGTCCTTGCAGAGGCTGCCAGCCTTAAAAGACGTGGGGAAATAGTGGTGGTTCCCCTTTTACCAAACACTTCATCTTCTCTTGGAAGAGAACTGTGATTTATAACTGCGTCCAGGAAAGGACCAAGGAGCCTTTCCTGCCACTGCTCTCTCCAGCCTGGTGACTCCAGCAGATAAACCATGCCATTGTATCTCAGCAGCACATACTGCCTTCCAAAAATCTCTTCCCTCTGTCACTATCAGACCTTGATAAGGGCAACATCCTTATTTTCCTGCACCAAGCTAGTAATATTAAGGGTGGATCCAGAGTTGGCTACAGAGAAATGCTGATCTATTGAACACTTCTGTGCAATACTGAAACATTCCTTTCAATGACTACCTTTCATTCCCACTTCCTCCTGCTTTTGTGCAACAGGAACTGTTTTTCCACTAAAGGCACTGACCAAAAATAAGCACTTTTCTTAGATACCTTGCTTTAGATCTTGTTATCCCAATCTGACTCAGGTTCTTCTTGCTCTTAGAGTAAGTAACCTAGTAAGGTTGACCTACTCAGCTATTGAGGTGTAGTCCTCATAGACTAACAAAGGCTGGACCAGTCTTGCACCTGAAGGGACAGAACTGAGCAGTGGGACTGCTCAGACCCCAAGAACAGAGGAAGCATGATTTGTCTTTTCAAGAGCCCCATGAGCTGAAATAGGCTGTTGAGCTGATAAAAAACAGGGTGGATTTTTCCAGGGCTGCTAAATATCTCCAGCTGCTCTAAGCAATTGCTGGAGTTGTGGGGAATGACAGTCCTGAGGACTGGGGCTGAAGAAATGATTGTTAAGCATTCTGCTGTGCAAGGGAAGAAAAAGGGAGGGGATGGGAAAAGCGAGATAAGGTTTGTCATTTAAACCCAAACACAGAATAGCCTCACCTTATATCTTTAAATCTGCATCAATTATAATGCGCTGTTCACTTGCAAATTTCACTTGAAGATAAAGAATCATGCCTGGTTTGTTTGCCATTCCTACAACCAAAGACAAGCTTCACTTTAATCCCCTTTTATTTTCAGTGACTAAGACTGAAAGAGCTAAATTACATTTCCTCCCCCCCATGGAAATCTGATGAACCAGTGTGAACCTGCACCTGAGAACCCCCGGGAATGCCGAGGATTTGGCCACACAGATTGGACAGTTGGATGCTTAATTGCGTTCTGGGCACAAAGCCTGCTTGAATGTGCAACTTTTAGTAAGGGTGTGGGAGATCAGCACAAAAATTAGACCCCATTAAAGTGCCAGAAAGAGGAAAGTGGTGCAAAGGCTCTGCAGGGCCTGTCTCTACTGCACTGCAGAGCGTCAAGCTGCTATCCCATGTCAGAAGCTCTCTGAAAAAAGGACCCTGAGCATTAACCTGGAACTCATACGCAAGACACAAAGATTTGCTGTGGGCACTGGTAGAGACCGGAATGAGTAGTTATTTATGGAGCTGATACATAAGGCTGGGGCCAGGAGCAAGAGCAGAACTGGAGCTAAAGGAAGGAGAACCTGAGAGGATGTAAAGGGACCAGAAGAGCATGGGCAGAGCATTAGGAACAGAGCATGTTGGGAACCCATATGCCCTGCAAGAGAGATGATATCTCAGCAAAAGGGTTCAGCCAGAGATGGGGGTGAACACAGGGTGTTGGTGAGGGCAGAGAAGTGGTGAAGAACAAGGGCCCACTGGTGTAATGGGATGAATCTGGGAAGCGAGAATTTTGTTAGATAACAGTGTGATGATTTTTCCAGCTTTTTAAAAAATTAAATTAGTGGTACAGCATTATACTCCAGACGTGTGTTTGAACTTCCCCAGGCTTTGCAAAGTAGGTAATTTGGAGCCTTTTTCTGGGTAGAGGCCTCCTTACTATTCTGTCCATCTTTGTATGAATTGCTATGAAGAAACAAAAATGAAGAAGGATGAAGAAAGCATCCTTGCTTGTAAAGGGAGTAAGATCTGGGCCTCCCTTGGATGTAAAGCAGCCACTTATGTTTTTCCCCCTCCCATCATCTTGGTCACTTAGTGGAGATGCATTGTAATGCCACCACACAAATGCTTGCAGCTTGTATCAGTCATGGACAAGCATAGTGTGTTATAAAACCCATATTTTAACATTTTGAGTATCAATACCTTTTCAATCACCCCCTTATTACACTTAGTAGTTGCAACCCAACTGAAGCACAATAAGCGAATGTAGTGTCCAATAATCTTACTGAGTTCACTCAAGATTTGTAACTTGGGCCTGTCCTTGGCCTCTAAATCAGAATATGAGTAAGATGCATTGAATGATCCCATTAATATAAATAGCACTAAAGTTAAAAGCAGGGCTCCGTGAAAGGACTTCTGATACACTGGCTACCGTCGCCCTTGAGTCAGCAGGTGGCATTATAGAACAATCAGAAATCACCAAACCTCCGCCGCTTCCTGCTAGCAGCCCCAGACCTGAGCCTGCAGAGGAACGAGCATGAAACCCGCCTGTTCGAAACACATGGAAACGCACAATGAGCAGTTGCCAATTAGGGCCAGGGCTATTGTCTGCTAAAGGTCAAGTGTTGGCCTTGCTGAAATCTTTCAACACTGGCTCCAGCGAGATTGGAACTGCATCTATTTTACAGAGCTGAAAACTTGCGTGGCCCTTTGCAGGGCAGAGCCTTTCCTCTCCCCTTCCCCTGTATTCCCCAGGCTGGCAATACGTGCTGGGAAACCTCAGGGAGGGAGGAACCTGGCTTTTTAATCTGCTACCCCCTCCCTCCCTGTAGGTATTGTGGAAGAACTGAGTTGTTGGCAGGGCAGAAGAAAAGGAGGTGGTTTGGCAATGTGGGCAAGGGAAGGGTGTTTGGGACTGGGTTTGTTTTACCATCTCCCAAGAGATTTTCTTTATAGCTTTGGTGGTACATGTTTTTACAGCTTACTACTTTTAGTATCTGTCACTTGAAAAGAATAGATGGTCTAGATACAAGGGGAAAAAAACTTATGCAAGCAGTAACACGTAACAGGCAAAAAGAAAACTTTCCCATGAAATACCTTAGTGATACAGATGTTGCAGGGTGCTTAATGAACCACAGGTTAAGGAAAGACTCAAAACCTCTGGCTAGGTGTTGGATCCAGAGGGTGCAGATGAAAGCCCTCATGCTTCCTTGGGTCTGGTGCCAGATGATCCATCAGTCTAATGACCATGCCAAGACACTGTGCCTCCCAGCAGCTGCAGCTGGCAAGGGTCTCTTCCCAGACTCCAAACCATGTTTGCCTATAGCCCTGATGCTGTAATTGCTGCTGCATGGCAGAGTATTGCCTGGTGGGGTTCTCAGTGATGCAAGTGCTTTGACTTCCACAAAGGGCAAAGATGAATACTCCTCAATTCCCAGCACACAATGAGCTACTGATGTTTCTCCTTTTGCCCTTCTATTTAGGGCCAGTGTTTATTAAAGTGGATGGTGACTTTACTTCCCAGGCCAAAGTGAGTAGTGACTGCAGTGTCCCCAGGGGCTCTGGACTATAGCATCCTATTGGGAGTGAAAAGTCAACTTTTAACACCCCCACCCCCCCCCCCCCCCCCGCACAAGAGCTGACTTTTATTTACACCAGTGGCACAATTAGGATGAGCTCAGGGTGGTCCTGGAGAGGACATCAACCTCCCTGTAACTGCTGGTGATGAGCCCAGGCTGGTGTTGGCCATTGCCCACATATTTGTACAGTCACCAATGTGCTGTGTGACTGTTTTCCAGTGGGCACTCGCATGGAGCAGGGCCACAGACCAAGTTACTGGTTAAACACAAGGTTTTTATGTGCTAATCCCTGAGTTTGAATACCTGTACCCTGTGTGTGTGTGGTCTTGAAAACTCACCAATCTATGGAAAAAAAAAAAGAAAAAAGGAAAATTATAATATTTGCCCATTTGTTGCCATGGTGATAAAGGAGTGTGGGACAAAAGAAAGATATTCCAGTTGCCCCGGGCCTGTGAGCAAGCAGAATTGGAGAGAGTTGGTGAGAATGTGCTGTTAATTGTAACCAGAAATGCAGTAGTCAACCACTATCCCTGCAAAGTGCTCTTCAAACCCCCTTTCATATCCTGCCATAGCAAAATGACATCCTCTATTAGCTGGGTGACAAAGAACACTGACAGCTGGACTTCTATTGTACCAGGTGAGACTTGAACAGTGAGTGAAGAAAGCTGCAAATCCAGCCTCGCTCTCTCAGGTATTTCCAGCTTCATCGATAACCTGGCTGAGCAGATCTTGAATGAAATGTTATCTCGGCCCTGCCAGGACTTGCAGGGAAGCTGGAGGGGGAAGGCAAGAGCTGCTGACTCCCAGAGATAACAGGTGGAATGCAACCGTCGCTGCTTTTGTCTGCTTTTGTCTTGTAACTTCCAGTTAAAGCTCTCAAATGAAGCCAGACCATTTGCTGTCCCAGCCTGCAGACCTTGCTAAGCAGAAGAACCTTCCTGCTGGCCTGGACAGATGCATGAAGAAGGAATCCGAGGCATTTCACAACTGACAGCATTGCAAAAAAATAAATAAGCCCCTTATAAAACCCCTTTTTTGGGGAGTGATGGAGGCACATTGCTGCTTCCTGGGTATGGATCATGGGCTCAGAAAATAATTGTAATTGGTTCTCATTCTGTACATGCACTACATTTGGCATGAAAAGTGTCTGTAAATCCCTCTTCAATTATGTGGAAGTGACGGGTTTAATTTAAACTGTGGCTGCTCCTAGCTCACTTAAAAATAAAAGAACATAAAAATAGAACCACCCAAATCAGTCGTAGTATCTTGGCCATGTTTATGTTACATACACAGTTTTAGATTTGCTGCTATACAGATGGCAACCTGAAGCCTGCTATCAGAGCTACCTGGTTTGGGAAGTTTAAGAAGCTGTTGGGTCCATATATACCTGGCTCTTCTGAAGAGTTATTTTCCCCATCTCAACCTGTATTCTATTTGCAAGAAGGCAGCTGATGATGCAACCTTCAGATTAAGTGTATACTCATTTAAAAGCTGGTACACTTGGCTCACAGCCATAAGGATGCCCAGGCCCAATATTTTTAGAGACAGTATTATGTAGCTCTAGCTATGTAAAATGGATTTTTCAAGAAGTGAAGGGGGAGTGGCTTAAAAATGTGCCCAAATTAAATGTGGTCTTACTGATGTGCTTTTAAATACAAAACTAGTCAATATAAGGATCATAGGATCTGGCCTATAGTCGTCAGAGATGGAAAAATACTTGGATAAGGCTCTGCAAGGGTAGAATATAGTCCCTCCTAACAGAGGACTGGCTCTCATCTGTCATTGTTCATTCTTCCATTAACTTGATCTTTGATCTCAGTTCCTGTTAGAAATAACTGTAAACAGTGATGAAGTTCTAGGCCATTAACCAGATGTACAACCTAGCAAGGTCCCTGCCACTAACAGACCATCTGAAAAAAGGACACATGCAAGAGTAATGCTTAAGAATAATATTTTTTCAGGAAAGAAGACACAGCATTTTCATTTCCTGTGGGATCTGTCATGTCATGTCTGAAGCAAATTAGGCTGCTGAAAATGTGGCTCACAACAGCCCTTTCAGAGTTATCAGACCTCAGCATCCAAAGCCAAGCTAATGCTTAATTTTAACAAACTCAGGGATTCAGTTCACCTATAATAATAATTTGGTACCCATTCCACCAGTTCTTGACAGAAAAAATACCCAAATAATAGATACTACAGAAATTGACCTTAGGGTGTTGTAATAATTTTAGTTTAGCTTTCATCTATGCAGAGTTTGAACTCTTAAATCTTCCAGCCCCACAGGAGGCCACGGAGATGCTTAAAGGGCTGGAGCACCTCTCTGATGAAGACAAGCTGATAGAGCTGGGCTGGTTCACCCTGGAAAAGGGTAGGCTTTGAGACCTTACAGCAGCTCCTAGTGCCTAAAGTGGCTACAAGGAATATGGAGAGGGATCTTTTACAAGGGCATGTAGTGACAGAAAAAGTGGGGATGGCTTTAAACTGAAAGAAGGTAGATTAAGATTAGATTTTAGGAAGAAATTATTCACTCTGATGGTGGTGAGATATTGCCACAAGTTGCCCAGAGCGGTTGTGGCTGCACCATCCCTGGCAGTGTTCAAGGCCAGGCTGAACAGAGCTTGGAGCAGCCTGGTCTAGTGGAAGGTGTCCCTGCCCATGGCAGGGGATTGGAACTGGATGAGCTTTAAGGTCCCTTCCAACACAAACCATTCTATGTCTATGCGATTCTGTGATATGCTGGGTAACTCGCAGACCACAGCTAGTGCTGTGAAAGGACTGCAGTCAGACAGGGCTGTCCTGGAAATCCTTCCCAGAAAAGCTCAGGTTGATGGTGTTCAGATAAAACTATGAAGTCCATCTTTTAATTCATAGAGTCTTCTGCTGATCTAACTGATAAATAAGTCCACAGAGGTTGTATTCTTCACTGAGGAAGGAATATGAGAAAAAAAAGCCAACAGTTTTCCTTTAAGCTTTTTTATTGCCTAGTAATTTTGTACAGCATGACATGCAATATATAAAGGAAAGATGTGCGGAACAATCAGGTTAGAGATTTCAATTGTATGTATTATGTATGCATTATTTATTGGCTTTCACTAAAACATTATTTAGTCCAATTCACTATCCCGAGTTTTTAAAAGCTGAATGTAAAGCCTGTGAGTGGAAAAATGATGCAGAAAAGGAGATCTGCTTTGAATGTACTCCTAAGTACTGCTGAAGAGAGTTTATGAATAACAGACTGAAGCACTTCCTATTATTTTACATTTTGTCCTGGTTTAGAGACTGACGAGTGATGTCATAACAGGGGGAAACTTGTCATGGACACACATTAAAACCTGAACACAAGGAAAAGACCTTTGATAACAGATATTTGGATACATAGATGGGTAATTCAATAAGGAGAGAAAATGCTGAATTAAAGACATTTTGAGAGTTACTTATATGCACGTCTCAGAAATTCTACCTCTGTTGAGAGGCACATGCTGAACTGCAATCAAATTATGACATTCAGCTCTGCAATTTCAATCATTCATCCCATTTATAGGGGTCTTTTTGTCTTGAATTAGGCAAAATGTGAGCCCAACAGGAAATTAAGCAACCAAGCAAAATCAGGAAATTCACTCAAGTGGCTTAGCCAGTGGAATACCACTGCTATCTTCAAACTGAAACTCCAAAGAGAAGACACTGAACGGCAGTCAGATTTACTTTCAAAGTGGCTAATGTGCTTTTAATTTGTACAAGGTTGGTAACCAGGAGAAAAACAGGCAGAGCCTTACATAGCTGTTGTGAAGTTTGCTTTTAATTTCTTTCACATAAAGCCCTGGCATACAGGGCACATAAATATAATGACCTTAAAAGTACACCACTTGAAAAGAAATTAGAACAGCTATTTTAATGACAATGTTTAAGATGCTTATTGTAAACTAAGTACCCACTGGCTTTAGAACATTAAAGAAGAACTGAAACAGGAAACATACACTCAGATACTGTGCTGCTTCTTTACAAAAACATATTTGATGCTAGCTCTCTGGGGGAGAGGGAAATTCTTTTAGCTGTTTACAGTGGCCTCTCTTCACTTGGGATCTACAGATCAGTATGTGGAACATTTTAACTGATCTTTTGGAGGGACAAGCTACAGCTTTTGGCTCATGGAAAACACTCCACTCCCCTGCCCCAAACCCTCAAAGCAATTTCTTGCTTGCAGATTACCATTATTATGTATCTACCCAAAGTGCCCATGAGCTCTGGTGGTGGTCCAGGGCCCTGTTATGCTGGGCAGTGCACCAACACAGAATCAGTATGCAGTCCTTGGCTGAAGAATTGCCAAAGTGAGACTGAAGCAAGAAAAGAGAAGCAGGCAGCCTCCCAAGTTAAAGAGTATGTGCATAGAGATCAACCCGTTTAGAAGCATCTTCAGCACACCACTAGCAGGCTTTGTCAAGGTTCTGTAGATCTGAGAGCAAAGTCCCAGCTTGTGAGAGGATATGAGAAGAGATATCAAAACAACCTTGCAGATACCCAAAGGGAATTTCTCCAAAGCCTAAAGACTGGCACAGGAGAAAGACAAGAAGCGTCCGTTGGTAGTTTAATAAGACAGAGGTTGCATGGATGATCTTTGTTATGGATCCTGGTGGCCTTCATTGTGTTAGGTATATTGCAGTTTGTGACTGTAAATATGCGTTGCCACTTCACAATGCACTGCACTTGCCATTAAAACTAAACCATGAGATGTTTTATTAGGTTATGAAGAAACCATGGAGCTTGTGCGGGTGCTAGTTTTGGGACTGGAGGGTCTCACTAGTTCTTCCTGAACCCAGTACTTGTATCATAGTCTTCCTGTTCAGTTCCTTCTTTTTGGGACTAAGGCTTTGTGCACAGCCTTTGACAAACTTGTAACAATCCCAGTTCAGTATTAAAGCAATGGTTATAATCCAATCTCCTGTCTTTAGCCAACAGTATCAGAGATGAGGGAGAAATCAATGCTCCCCCACTTTCCTTTGCCCAACACATAGCCACCAGTGCATGTCATCTGTGCCTATCCATGCATATCTGTATATGACGCAACACATTGAAAACCAGTTGGACAACTTCAACTGAATTTGGTTAACGGCCTTCTGGAAGCTGCACACAATTTATGGAAGTAGCCAGCTGAATAGAAGACACCCCACAAGTGTTCCCACTGAAGACAAAACCACTTAATCAGCTCTTGCAGTCTTAGAGAACACAGAGAATACAGTTCTTAAAGAATAGAGAACATTAAAAAAAACAAACTTGTGAGGCTTTCACCCACCCCAGCTGCAGGAAAAGATTCAGCCAGGACTTGCATCTTTGTCAGTCAGCCCTGAAACACATCCAAAAGACACCAGCTTTCACTAAAACAGAATTTTTAAATTTATTAGCTTCAATATTATCTCCTCCCTTCTTCAGAGGCATCCTAGATGTCTCATAGCTCAAAACACAGAACAGTTTAAATGGGTGCTTTGAAGTGATGAGGAAACTTTCTTTCTACAGGACTGATGAATGCCTCTTGCTCCTTTTCACAGGGTTGACTTGGGGTCAAGAAGACATTTCCCTACCAGACAGGGGAGCAGGGACATGAAAGTTCATTTGCCTTTTTTTATCCCCTTCCTCTACAGTCAGCAGCCTGGATGACCTCTTGAATCATTCGGGCCACCATAAAAGCCTCAGGCGTTAGTGATTACTCTTGTTTTCTGCTTGTGAAACACAGGTTAGTCTCCTGAGAATTACAATCCTTTAGTTTAATTGAACCCTTTGGGTTTAACATATGAGTATCTTTGCTAAACGTAAAGGCCTGAGGTAAGCAGGGGCCACACAAGGTGATCTTATGGTGCAGTTCACAGTGTCTGGGGGGCTCAAGAGGAAGAGGCTGCCTTTGCTTTAGTGAAAGGCAGATGCTGAACAAGCTGTGAAGGGCTTTGGATGGAAAGACGGGGAGTGTGTGGTTGATACAACAAAAATAAAGCCCATGGAGTATTAGAAGGAGAAAGGCTGTGGCTAAAGGACATGGCTAGGCAACCACTGCAACAGCAGTGTGAATGGATATGAATGAGATTGCATTAGCTGAGGAGGAAAGTGTGAGAAAATTAGAAGATCTATTTGAGTCACAATGGGTTCTGTCAGTTACATACCTGGGATGGGATTTCTGAGAGACAGGCTGCAATTTTAGCTTGAGCGGAGGAGGCAGGTCTGGGATCACGAGTAGAAACATGGCATTTGAATTGCCTTCTGCAGGTGAAATTATCTAGAAATATAAAATGTAAAAGTAAAGCCTTCAATACTTGAATATACCTGATCATTAGTATGCACAAACCTATGTGAATTAGGAAGAATTCATGTTTAAAATCTTGCACATATATCACTGTGCTCAGCTGAAATGCAAATGTAAAGACATCCTTAAATCCCTGGTTTGATTTTATGATTAAAATAGTTCCTTATTTATCTAACCACAGTCAATTCAGGAATGAGATGAAGTGAAATACAGATATTACTGTTTTGCAACCACTTTGTTTTCCAGTAAAGTTTCATATTTGAAAGATCTTTGTTTTCTGGAAACTGGTGAAAGATATTAAGGCCTGACACAACACTGCACATCTTCCACCACTTCTGAGCAGATATTGAGGCAGAATAAAGGAAAACAGTATCGATGCAAGGATAAACAATTCTTACACTAGGAAAGTGTGTTTCTTACACACCTTCTTACACTTATCCGGTGTGTTTCTACAGGAGAATGAGTTTGCTTCTTGCTCCTTCAGATTTTTGGATACGTAATAAAAATACCAGACCAGTGCTAACTACTATCTCCTTAAAACAAGCAAAATAAAAACCCCCAAATGAAACAAAACCAACCCAAACCGCAACTGAAAAATCCCCCCCAAAAACAACTCATAAAAAATGAGAAGCAGATGAAACGGCTCACACAGAAATTCTGTATTAAGGGTGGTGACAAGTAACAAGTGTGCTATGTTGTGCAGAGCATGGTTTAAGCAACAGTGCTTATTAATCAAATTTATTTGTTAGCGGTCTGTCTTCCCTATGTCTTGCATTGGAAATCACTGGGGGAGCTTGCAATAGCTCCTTTAGGCCTGTCCTGACAGAAAAAATGCAAGCCTGAGAACTCCAGCAATCCTGGCTGCAGCAAGATGCAGGTAACTGAGGTGCCTTCACTGTCCCTGGCTTTTTTCAAGGAGAGACAAGTTGGGGAAAAGTTGTGGGCTGAGAAAAGGCTCACTCAGGAGGTGAATAAGCCATTTGGTCAAGCAGGGAACACCTAGGAAGGAAGCGCTGTATATTGCAATAAGAACAAGGCACTTGGAAATGTATGCAGGAAGGACTAGAAACTTGAGCAGGGAGAAGATGCTTTGGCTGAACTCTTAGCAATTTCGAGTTCTCATGAGTGGGGCTGTTCCTAGGGGACTGCAGTGAAAAACAGAACAATGCTGCATTGGCTCAGCACTTGGAGCTTGATTTGCCCTTTTTGAAATCCTGTGGCTAATTCATACCCTGAAAAATGAAGTATATCCTGGCCAGATGGCTCAATTTAAGAAGAAGCAGGCAACTGTGTAGCTGGAATAGCAGCAATGGAGGTGAAAGGCTGGGTGTAGGAAAAGTCAGCTGTGTACAGGGGGCACGGGATGGAGTCACCCTTCCATGAAATCCAATAAAACCTGATCTGGTCATGATTAACTCAACATTTTCAAAATCCTTTTAAGAGTTCACAAAGAACATAATGCCTAGTCAACTTGTAGTGGTATATGAGAGACCCCTGACTCTAATATCCCAGGATGTCAGCCCTCTGCTTGTTTCAGGTTTTGATGCTGAACACTGCTTTGCTTCTCTGTTCCAGCTTATTTATTTAGCATTCTTACTGCTTCATCTCATTTATAACAAACCCTTGAATGTTAAGGAAAAGTACATTATACAGAAAACTCATCTGTTTGAGCAGTCTGAGGTTTACATTAAAAGGTTTACATTAAAACCATCAACTGATACATATAATTAGTGGCAGAACTTCCTCTTGTGCACAGAACCTGTATGCTCAGCTGTGAAACTGCTGAACACAGAGAATGGAGAAGTGTGAAAAGCATCTTTCATCAGGCTCAGCCATGCTCAACCATCCCCCCAAAACATGCAGGGTATCACAGGACCCCTCAATACCTAAGCAGTGTCTCCTGTATCTGCTCTATGTCAGCCTCGAAAGTCAGTCCAGTTTCTTTCTTCACTCCCTTGCGAGGGGACTCCCTGGGCAGAGAGATGGAAGCCACATTGCCCCCTTGCTTCTGAGGGTGAATACAAAGTGATCCTGAGGGAAACAGGATCACTGAAGAATTTTATTGGATCTGGAATCTTTCTGACAGACCTTGATAAATTTGTCTTTTAAAACAGAGACCCCTTTACCATTATACATGGGTTTTTTTTTGGGGGGAAACAGATGAATGATTATCAGTGATTGCTACAAGAAGAGAAATACCATGATTTGGGGTAAATCTCCCTGAGACTTGCTATCTAACTCACTTGTCTTGCTTCTATAACACACTGCAAGAGGACCACTATATGTAGTAAATACACTAACTTTTAGCTTACTAATGCTGTGCTCAGTAAAAAGCGATCAGTGCACACTGCAAAGTACCATTCAACCAGTATGAATCATGTTGGAAATGTTCATCTGAACCTTACAAGCAGCTGTGTCTGAACTATTTTTGCACTTCATTTCTTTAACTATGTCTAATAGCTGCTGGGCTCCTTGTCTGTAAACAGTATGAAAATAATAACAAAAAAAAGAACTGAGTTGCATAGTCTCCTCTGTTTCCCTTCTTGATCTGAGGTGGTGATTTGCCTAGAGTGGCAGCTTTGTAGTATCATGTGTCATTAAGGTCTACCTGTTGTTTTTGTGCAAGAGGCAAAGCCAGCATGTCACTAAACCTATCCACCATGTTCTGATTAAGGAAGGGGGAAACATTCCCTTTCTTGAACAATCTGATCTAGGTGTTGAGATAGGATGTAAGAGGAACTTGTGGAATTCCTTTACAGAAAATAGGGGTTAAGATGGACCAAACTGAATATATAATCTGTATATGTAGTGGAAACTTCTATATGCTTACTCCAGTAGTGCATAAAATAATCTCCAGAAGGGTGTCTTAGAGCAATCATGCCAGGCATCAGTTCCCTGAGGTGAAAACCTTCTCCTGACGTTCATTCTGATAGTACCTGTTTCAGCCTGTACTTTATTGCACAGACAGCTTTGTGTCTCTCTTTATTATTTTCTCTCTATTTTTAATTTAGAAACCTGCCTACATTTATGTCTCACTGTTCCGTTGGAAACAGATGGCCCTTCCTGGAGACACACAGTTGAGTGAACAGACACCAACCACTTCAACATGTGATAGCATGTTTGTAATTAGA
>JAVHNF010056087.1:0-14279 GCA_034783455.1 Micropsitta finschii
TTCCTGAAGGACCGATATGTCCTATTTCACAGGACCATGAATAGGATATTTAATACAAAACTCAGACAGTCCCTGTTAAAGCAGAGAACAGTGGCATCAAAGGGGCTTACATCATGCTTTGGAGTTTTATTAATTATTACTTCTTTATTTCCTCAACCATCAAGAAGGGCAAGTTTGCTCAGTGCCAGATTGGCTTCAGAGACACAGACACAGAAAGGAAATGAGAAAATGGCTTCAGTTTTCACTGCTTTGGCTCCCAAGGGAAATAGGAGAAAGAAATGATCTTTATAGGATATTTTATTTCCACTTGTCATTTTCCCCTAGAATTGGTGTTGTGCTCTCATCTGCACGGTTTTGATCACACTTAAACCAACCTCATCACATTCAGACCAAACTTTACTGACCATGGAATAGAATTGAAATATGCATAGACCAAAAATTCCTTCAAGCCAACACATTCACATTTGTCTTTCAAGGATGTATGTAGAAATTCCTTATTAAAACATCCCTCCAGGTTCCTCACAGCACTAACAGAGGAAAACTAATTGAAACAACAAGAGCCAAGCCCCAGTATGGAAACAGCAACCCTGCTCTATGTCACTCATGGTGGTTTCATGGATGCTGAGGGTGGTGAGTGCCACCTGCACACACAGAGAAGACACAAGTAGAAGAAGACACAAAGCTCACTGCTTTCAAAATAAACAGCTCTGCACTGCATTAGTGGGCATTTTAATGTCTTGTACAATGCGTTCCATGCCCTGAAGATCCAACACAGCTTGCCAGGAAGACAAGGTCTTTTTTCCAAGAACAAGCCTGTATTCCATGTGTGGGTGACTAGAGCTTGTACTGATACTGCTTGTTTCCAAATTGCTGTCATTTTCTCAGTGTCACAGATCTCAGTATCTCCCAACTTTATTCTGGATACTACAGCACCTTTACAACTGGTTCTAGTGCAGCCTGTGGCAGATGAAGGAGGGCATTTTAGCTGCCAACCAAATAAGACCAAAGCAAAGGAATTGTCGCTGTTTGTACAGGTTCTGCAGTAGTTGCAGAAAGGATTCTCCTCTAGGAGCATTGTAGCTGTATTTAGAATGGTTGTGCTCAGACTCAATCCTGCTAGAAAATGTCACAGGCTCTAGCAGACTAAAGATGTGCTGAAGTAATAGATTTTCCTAAACTGGATGCAGAAAGAACCAATACATATGCTTAACATACCATAGGCCATATAGTAGCTCAGAGTATTCAGTGGCCAGATATGCCAGATACCCTCAGATTCCACCAACCAGCAAATCTGGGGGTAAAACGAAAACAAGCCAGGGATATCCAAACAGACAATAATCATTCTGTGTGTGATCCAACGGATTGGAAACTGTCAGCTTGAGCTCCTGCTCAAGCAATCCTACATTTAGGCACAGAGAGCCCCCATCCAGCAGTTTGCATCCTTTCCTGATTACTTTAAGGCAGAAGAAAGAAAGTTCTCTCCCCTTTGCAACCTGGCAGCTTGCAGGTCTCCATGCAGTACACATCCCATTTCTTACTTGCCTTCTTGGAGGCTGGATCGCCTGCTAATGTGAAGGCAGAAATGAGCAGCCTCATGCAATACCCTCTGAGTGTATGATTACAGACCTTGCTCAATAGCTGTCGTTTTCTTGCTCAAGCTTAATGGCTCCTTTTGGAGCTGTTACAGCCCATGATTTAAACGTGTGTAAGCAGCAGTTTTCAAAGCTTGTATTATTCACTCACTGCTGCCTCTGAAAAGGCCAGCAACCACAGGCATGACATTTGCAGGGCACATTTTGCTCTCCACTTCCATTTGTTATAAATCTTGACATCAAGCTTACAGGCTTTGTCAGTTGTCTCATAGTGAGGTATTAGCTGTGCCCTTCTCAGGACTGTATTTCAGCTACCAGGGTTCAGTTCAAGTGTTGCACTTGTAAATGTATAACTTAGCTTGGTTGTAAACCAAAGATGTTTACAGTCTCCTTGGACAACTCCCAGGAAGAAATATCAATGGAGCTGGGTTTTCTTTTGCCTCGCTCTGTTGGGATGTTGAGAATATGGCAGAAATTCTTGTTTTGACCCTTTTGACTTTGTCTTCTTATAGGGTGGTGCTCTTAGAAGTTCTAGAAGACACTGAGATGGCACTTCTCCCTTTGCTTATGTGTTTCTTCTCTCAGATGGAGAGTGACTCCTGGGAGGCTTTTGCAGCTAAGATGGTTCACATTAGAGCTGCTCCAAGCTCTAAACCGTTAATAGCATCTCAAAAAGGACACTATAAATTGGACTGTGAACCACAGTACACAGTCTCAGCTTGATCTCAGGTTCTGATCTGCCTGTGGAGCAAGTTTGGCAGGAGGATCCCTAGAAGAGAATAGGCTTAAATGACCACAAAACCATTTCTAGTACATTTGTGCTTAGTACAACAAGCAGCCAGACTTCAAACAGGACCGTAATTGCATATTTGTGCTTACATTGTTCCCATGTCATTTGAAATCTATGCCAGAGCATAGAAAAGCAGAGAAACCTTCCAAAACTGTGCAGATCTTTCATCTACTCTGCACTAGTGCTTCTGTTCCAAACCAGAGAAGATGACCAAGGGAGCTTAAACCTTCCAGTCACCCTGGCTGGCTGCATCAATTAGCAATACATCAGAGCTGAAACAAAGTTCACTGCCACTTCAGCACCATGTCCCTAGGAACCCTGGTGATTTGTTCAAGCATCAGCTGAGGAGCTGTGCTCCTTTTTTGGGGATCAGCTGCTTTAATCCAACCATTTGCTCTCAATTTACAGAGCTTTCCTGCAGTCTCGATGGATCAAGCCAGAGTCATGCTGACAGCCTGCTGGAACCTCTCCTCTCTGCAGATCTCCAGCAGAGGAAAGCCTGACCATAGCTCTTCTGTCCCAGGCTTTTACATTATTTAGGCTGATCATTTGTAGTAGCAGAGGTAAATGTGGAAGGGAAAAATAACTGGACTCCCAGGAGAAAAGCCAGTCTGAGGGTGCTTGGCTGCTGTCTGTCCTGAGATGATGCTGTACTGCCAGGCAAGCTGGCCTTATTCCCTTCTGCCTTAGCTTCAGTATTGCCAAGAGATTTCCCAATACAATCTCCATTGCCAGCCAGCATGAAGAAACCAAATCAGGGCTGGGTTTTCAGCTCTAAGTCAACTTTACAGTGCTGTCAAATAAAGAAGAAAAACCCTTCACCATCTTTTGACATTAAAACCTAAGTGCTCTCAGCTGAGATCATGGAGAGTGCATATATGGAACCTGACAATGACAGTTTTTCTTAGCTGTATTTTCATGTTCTCCCCTGGGATACACTGCACAATGTAGGAAATACAATGACATTGCAAGAACAAGAGTTACAATCACAACATCATCCTTTCTGCCCAAGTATGAAAATGAATCAAAACAAGAAGGGACTTACCTGGGATCATTCCCTAGGGAGTGTCAGAGGGAATTTGGCATTCTGCTCTCCTGTTTCTTGGGGCCACACTTAAAATGACCATGGGGAGCTGCGGTATCTCTGAGCTGCCAAGTAACCCAAATGGCCTTTGTGCTGAAGCTTAAATGAATCCAGTCTGTTAATTATCCTTCTCCTCTCTGCAGGGTGATGCCAATAGGTCAGACACAGATGAGGACAAGACATCTGCCAACTTTGATGATGATTTTGAGAAGCTAAAAGACCTCCGAGCAACAGGTAGGCTTTTGTCTCTATGTTTTTCTGGGAATCTGAGAGCTATAACTCTGCTTCCACAGTCATCAACAGGGAAAAGTAGAAAAATTCATTTTATTTGGCAGTAGGTCTAATAGCTATGTTAAGAGAGCAGCTTTTAACATGCAAAAAGTGTAGGGAAGCTAAATGAGCATGGAGATTTCCTTTAAACAGCTGTTTTCCTAATTTGAATTACACTGGAATAGTTAGCTGAGCCTCCTCATTTCTTCTATATCATCCCCACAGAATGCTTTGCTGACAGCAATAGTCACACACTACTTTCAGCAGCTTTTCTAATCAGTCATGTTCTCATCTGTTATTTTTGGTTTCTCATGCAAATGCATTTAGGTGAGGTTTGATTGATGGGAATGCTGCTGTTCATTTGTGTTACAGGAGGGCCTGGCAATTGATTTGAGGTAAGGCCAACTATGTACTATGTACTATGGACATACAATGGTAGGTGACAGCCTTCACTCTGTAGAGTTTGCAAGCAGATAGGGGACAGGAAGGGATCACAGCTTGAATAGTATTGATGGTGAACAGGAGCCAGTTTAGCTCCTCTGTACTTTGATTCTCAGTTTGGGCTCTTGTTAGGATTACTTTAAGTGCTTCTAAACTAGGATTCATTTCAGCTAAGGAAATTATATTGATTGTGGTGAACAGATGGAATTCAGCTGAGGAAGGGGCAGAAGTAATTTATTGGGGAAGCTGAGACAGAACTGGATCACAGCAAAGTGATGGAGCTGCTTAGCCTGCAGATGAAGCAACAAATTCCAAACACAAGTGACCAAATGAATGTCCATTGCAAACAGCTGGCAAGGAACCCACAGCACCAACTATGTGCCAGCTTTGCACCAACTATTTGCTGAGCAGCTTCAAGTAAGAAGAGAGTTCTAGAGGAAAGAAATATTGTCACCTCTTCTCAGGTAAAACAGGGATGGAAGACAGGGCTGAACTTGCCATCAACCAAAATTCCATGAGTAATTGGGTGTCTCTATGAGCCTCACAAGTGCCAACCAGTGACTAAACAGCATGAAGACATTAACAGTTCTATCATAATGCTGTTGGTCTGTAAATAGATACTCTGGCAAGAGGAACATGTATTACAGATTAGCACATTTTGAGCTGGATCTTCCAGCCCTCAAAGTGGATGGCAGTGTTCCCACAGACTTCTGTAGTGCAGATCAGGTGTTTGTGCCCAAGCCAGCAACAAAACAGATGATACAATAGAAGCACAGTGAGTTACAAAAGCAGCCAGTGGAAGAAAAAGAGCAGGGGTAATGCACTCACTTGGATTTCTCACTGTCGATTTGTACTTCCCTCCTGCTGGGCATGGATGCTCCCATCCTTTCCCCTCCTTAAGACTGATCCTGAAGTTATTAAACCACAACCCACTAAATCCAGTAAAACAGGAGCTAGGTCAGCTTTAGTTTTGTGTTTGAGGTTAGGGTTTTGGTTTTTGAGTATTATGGCACCGGAGGTGTTATGTCTGGTTTGTCTTCAGTGTGAATACCATTTTTGAAGCCTGTAGTTGCCATACAACTAAAATAGATGCTTTCTGCAATTACCACGAGATGTGCCATTAGATTTCTCTGTTACAGGAGGTTTACTCTTCTAGACAAATGGACGTGTAAAAGCAACTTCCATTTCCTGTACCCTGAACAGGTGACTATAGACAATGACTAATGTTCACTTAGTGCCTTCCCTGTGAAGGAAATTGGAGCACATCAGAACTGCATAAAAATCTCTGTGCAAGGGTGTATGACAAGGAGAAGAGATTAACCTCCCAGGGTCAATTTAGCCAGTCTTCAATATCCTTTCTCTATGAACTCTCTTCCAGTCCCCCCAAACTGTAACTCCACTCTCTAAATCCCAAGAAACAGTGAGCAAAAGCAGCTTCCTTTGAAGGGCACAATGGGTTCCAAGCCCAGGCAGGGCTGAAGGCCTCTTAAAAGGTTATGACATTTACCTTATGCCTTTCAACGTGGTGAGAGTGATCTTATTGCCTACATCATTCCATCTCCATTTGGCAGAGTTCCCAGAAGACCCAAGGAACAATGTCCATTTTGAAGAGTGATTTCTGTAGCTGAACATTCATCTCTTCTCTCTCCCCTTCTCTCCAGAGATGAAGATGTACTCACTTGCTGTCACCCCAAATGGACACCTGGAGGGCAGGGGAAGCATGCCCCCTCCCATCATCATGCGCACTGCTGCCACACCAATGCCCACACCAAAGTGTTCCCCACACATGGATTCAGTGCACACTTTTGTGGACTCAAGAAGAGGGAGCAACGCCTCCCTAGAGCCCTTGAGCTACGACCAGAAGTCCTTGGTAGGTTCCTGTTGCTAACAGCTCTCCCTCAAGTGCCTGCAAGCAGCACAGATGATGTGCACACACATGTTGCTGGAAAATGAAAAGGATGGTGATAGAGGTGAGAAGGATGTTTAAAGGCAGGAGGAGAGCAGATACAAGAGGGCGAAATGAATGGGTGTGCTGTGCTGGGGCAGGATAGTGACAACGTAACCGTCAAGCACAGTGAGTATATGAAAACAGGAGATGGGAATGTACTGGGATTCAGTGTTTTCCTGCCTAGTATCTAATTGGAAGTCCATGCCAAGCCACCTGGGAGAGAGGCAGCCTGAGACAAGCCTCAAGTTTATGCAGTTATTCCATCTTTTGCCTGCTGGCCATTTTGTGGTGTCTTGGAGAAGCTGTCAGGTGTTCCTGTGAGGATGAGGCCTGTTTCCCCTCACAGTATTTTAGGGTTGCATCTTGAACCCATCTTGTGTCAAGGGAAATGAAGCACTTGTCCTTACCAACACAGCAGCTGAGCTCCAATTACAGTACAACAGCCCTATTGGAGGGGAAACAGAGGTATGAGCTGACTGACTGCTGCCAGGCACAGCTCATGGAGCAGAGATCTGGCTGGAGCTGGCTGCTTTGGCAAGTGGTTGTATTTTGCCTGCAACAGGGGAGCAGGAAGTCAGCTCTATGAAAACAGAGGGAGAAGAGTTAATAAACAAAGTGGATTTTTGCTGCTGCTTATCTATCCCATTCCTCTGCTCTGTAACTGCAATATCATGTTCAAATCAAGGCAGCAGACTATGAAAGCACTTCACGCAGAGACAGAACCACTATCTCCTTTGGTAAGCTGCTTAGTCAAGGTAATGGTTTTGAAAAGAAAATAGAGATGACTGTTGTTTGCCTTGGGGTTTCATGGGATTGTGAGTTGCTGGCGAGAGTTGTTCATCATTTGAATCCTTTCTCTGAGAGCACATCGGTGCCACCAGCCAAAGGATGATGAAGCAGTCAGAGGAGAGCTGGCCAACACTGAGCAGGAGGAGGGAGGCAGTTTGCCTCGTTTTATGCTGGGAGGAAGCCATGGAGGGAAAAAGAGCTTTCCTTCTAGCTTTTCTTCTCTGACCTGAAGTGCTCTCATCCTGGCAACTACCTGTCAGCCAAAGTGCCCTGACACACTGATCAGTGCCAGAAATTGGTTGTAAGGGAAACATTTTTCCACCTCCTATGCAGCAGATTGAAGAGAAAGTAATGCAAATAGGGGCACAATTTCCAACAGACATTTGGGTGTCAGGTACCAGAGCCCCTTTGGAAGCCAGGGAAGCTGTGGGCTGAAACCACTTGAACGTGAGGAAAGAAAATGCCACTTTAGCAATAGTACCTCTGGGTTCAGTTTTTATGTGCAGTTCATGTTGCCAGGACAATAGGAGGTCACACAGCACAGAGGATTGGAGCTGTGCTACAGGTGTAGCTCAGAGCACCTTCAGTGTGGGCTTAGCTGGGTACTTGGCTCCCATCTCAAGTCGTGATGAAATCAGAGCACTGAGGAAAGCTGGAAGGGGAAGGCCTCACTTGCAACAAGAAGGGTCTTCAAAATACCATATGTTTTGGCTTTCTCCTGCAAACAAACCCTCAAATGTCTTTCTTCTCTCTCAGTCCAGCCTCCGCAGTTCCCCTTGTGCCAACTGGGGCACCAGCAGCAACTGGGGAAGCCGACGCTCGAGCTGGAATAGCCTGGGCAGAGCCCCAAGCCTCAAGAAGAAGAACCAGTCAGGAGAAAGAGAGTCCTTGCTCTCTGGGGAGGGGAAAGGCAGCACAGATGATGACTCTGATGATGCCAAGTCCAGCACAGTGAGCAGACCCTCGCTGCACCGCCGGGCAGAGTCCCTGGACTACCGCAGCTCCCTGGACTTGCCAGAGCTGCTCCAGTTGCCCACCATGCGCCACTCGCTCAGCATCAGCCCCGTGGCTGTTCTGCCTGCTGAGTACCAAGACTGCAATGGCAAAATGGTTCATGTCCCCAGCGAGTTCTTCCTGCGTGTGGATGGTCACAAGGAGGATGCTATGGACTATGAGGATGACATTGAGGATGTGAGTTGAGGGGGAAAATGGGCGTTCATGTGTTAAGTGGCATTTCCACTCCAGGAAGGTCTGACAATCCAGCTTGGAAATGTGTTATGCCTAAAGGCTGGTGCAGACAACGAGTCCAAATCCACATGATGGGCCTCCACTTCCCAAAGGTTTTTTTTTCTAAGCTAATGTGTTGGGCTGTTCCATTGTAATGGTCTCTTAAAAGGTAAAACTGCAAGGGAATGTGCATACATTTGCCTAGGTTTTGGACTGATTGAGATTATCCCACTTTTGTGGGATACCTCCAAAAACGGTCTGTAGGAACAACAGCTAGCTAATGTCTTTGCTCATAAGAGCTGTTTGGCATCCCAAAAGCTTGAAGGTTTCCTACTTAACTTTTTGGTTGCTCGAGGCCTTTTTGGTTTTGACAGAACTTTGGCTGTACAGCAGCCCCTTTCTTTCACCCCTTTCCTTGCTGTTTTGTTGGACAAATGTGACAACACCTGCCACAGCCGTCCTAAAAGCCATGACTGCTTACAGGCACCATGAAATGCCATGCACTGCCCCCTTTCACAAAAGGACTGTGAAAGTTAAGGAGGCAAGAAAATAAAAGAGGAAGAAAAGGTGTTTCTTCTTTTCTTTCCAGAGTTACTGCTACCGGATTCGTAAAGCCCTGGAGCCCTACAAACCACAGTGGTGCAAGACTCATGAAGACTGGTCCCTCTATGTGTTTTCCCCACAGAATCGGTAAGAAATCCAGGGAAATGCCAACCCACCAGGTTTTTGTGCTAATGGAATACTACATTTCTAGCCGGCCTCCCCTTCAGAAAATCCCTCTCTGAGGCAGAAGCACTGAGAGGTTTAGAAATCCAATTCCTGCTCTTTAGGTAACTTCTTTCTGTTACATGTGTGCGGAATTGTTGCATGGCTCACTCCATGCCTGTCTAAGAAGAAGGGTGGTTTAACCAGCATTTGTAATAGCTGTTATTACATCTGGTTTACTGCACTGACAATAGTGGCTGCAACTTGTGGAGTGCTCACTACCTGGACTGATGCTGGTGGCACAGCTGCTGAAGCCTTTTGAGGATGTGCCATTCAGGTGGGAGTCTCTTGTTCACCCAACCATCTGAAGCATATTTTGCTCCCCACCATGTCTGCAGGTTCCGAGTGATGTGCCAGAAGGTCATTGCCCATAAAATGTTTGATCATGTGGTGCTGGTCTTCATATTTCTCAACTGCATCACTATAGCACTGGAGCGACCAGACATAGACCCACACAGCACAGTGAGTACCGAAGTCATTTTCCTTCTTGATCCAGCGTCCAGATCTTAGTCTTGTCTAGGCAAGGTCTTGTGTAGGCAAGACCCTGCAACATGAAAGATGTTTGTTGTTTTCTAACCTCTTTAAATAACTTGCCTCTTTTTGTTGCTCTGTGTTTTACAGGAGAGGATGTTCCTAAGTGTTTCTAATTACATCTTCACTGCAATCTTTGTGGCTGAAATGATGGTTAAGGTAATTGCATCTTCATAGCCAGGCCTGGCAAAGACCAGAACATGGCATAGTTATGATCTGAGTGAAGATTTAAACGTCTCTCTTCTCCTGGCTGTAGGTGGTAGCTCTTGGCTTTTTCTCTGGGGAGAACACCTATCTGCAGAGCAGCTGGAATGTCTTGGATGGAGTCCTAGTCTTTGTATCTATCATTGACATTATTGTCTCCATGGCATCAGCAGGCGGAGCAAAGATCCTGGGTGTCCTTCGTGTTTTGAGACTTCTGAGGACCTTGAGACCTCTCAGGTACACTCACTGAGAGGGTATTGAGTTGCTTTGTGTTGAGAGACCTAAGAGTTTATAAAAATGCACATGATCTATCAAGGTCTTGCTTAATAACACAAAAAGCTGAACAGAGTTATGGGTAGAAGCATCTTTGGGTAGCTCTGAACTAGTGAAACTGTTTGGAAACAGAGAAATGAATTATAATGCATCTCCTCCAGCATGGGAAAGAGCGAATGGAGTTTGGAGTGAGACATGTTATCATACTCAGGAAGTTAGTGCTGTGAATGCCTCCTTCATGCTGCGTTTTTATCACCATTTTACAAATCACTCTGGCTCCTTGTTATTCAAGTCATTCCCAAGCAAAGAGGTCACGTTGGCTGGGAGAGAATTTACAACTGAACAGGTATTGACAATAATTTGATAAGCTCCAGCATCTCTACCTGCTCTCCCATTACTGCAGAACAATTTAGCTCTCAGCAAGCTGGAGGAAGGGGGGATGCTTTCAGTGGGTGAGAAAAGGAATAAAGAGAATTGGTATTTTGTTTACTATTATGCAGTAACACAAAGCATTAATGCTTGGAGGATTTTTATGAGCTCATGGCTCCTGTTCTGTTTCTGTCCTGCTTGGCAAGAAATACAAGTCTTTTTCATTAAATTCCAGGGGAAATAAGATAGGCACCTCCAGAGACAGGCTTGCTTATGAAAGTAATAGGAAAAGCCAATCTTGTTTGGGCCCATGACTACAAGAACAACAGCTATTTATCTGCTGCTCTATATTTCCTTAGTGACAAGTGACTTCGTGAGCGTTTGTCTCCTCTCTTGCTCCCATGCTCTGTTTTTATGGTGGCATCGGAGTCCCCTCGCAGTGCTGGCTCACCAGGAGCCACCCTTGGCAAGCCTTGGCCTGGCAGCACCTCAAGGCACCTAACACATAACTAGGAACAGAAATCAGGCCATGGGCAATAAGTAAGCCTAAGGGGGAAAAAGGGAATTGGTCTTTGAGAATAAGTAGGCCAGATCCTATTAATAGAGAGGAATTCATCACCTCTCATGATGGCTTCACTTAACAAGCCTCTTCTAGGATTACTCCAGGGACCTTTCCTAACACTTTGTAGGTGCAGTTCAGACTGCCACATTATTTGCTGCCAGACAAGACCCTATTGAGAAGCTTTGTCCCTGCAGCATGCAGCTCTCCTCTTTCCTCTGTGTTTGGCAGGCACAAAGCATTATTAGATGTGCAAGCTCAGGCTACCTACAGGGACTTATACCCTCTACAGGCCCCTCCTAAAACCAGCTTTGATGTTTGTCAGTCAAAACACTCCCCTCCCAGAACTTGCTTGGGCTGGTTGCACTTATGTGTGCAAACACATTTCTCAGACACCCATGGGAGAGCCATTCTCCAGGCACTCATCCAGGAAAGCAAAACACTTGTTCTCCATAATACCCAAAACCTGCTTCGGGCTGTGTTCTCACAGCTTCACAGCAAGCTGCTCTTTAATGGGTGACCCTTTGGCTGTGGAGCTGTTGATCACAAGTTGCTGGTAGCCAAGAGTCAGTGCAGGAGCTAATTAGGAAACAAACTGAAATGACTTTGTTTGCAAAGTTGTCAAGGGGCCCAGGCCAGCAGGGCAGGAGAGCACTTATGGCTTGTAGTAAGAGGACAAGACATGCTCTCTAGTACCACTGTGGAGCTGTTTAATACATGTTGTGTTAAGAAGCAGGATCCTGCCTGGTGTGTGCCCCTCTGCTTGGATCACCTCAGAGAGGATCAGCTTTCTGCACTGACGTATAAATAGCCCTGTAAATGGGATCCTCTGTGGTATTCTGCCCATAGAGAATATTCCCTCCTCACTGTTACTCATAAGCTATTGCCCAACACTGCTGATAGGGTGTCTTACACTTCTTTAATTCCATCGGATGTGACTGGGAATGTGCTGGTTGTCCAGATAAGTCACACTGATCATCTCTGAATGCTGCCTGCAGGTAGAGGAGGGATATGTTAGCTTTACTGCAGCCCAGGCAGAGGAGAAAACCCAACCATATTAAAACCTTTGTTTTGCTTTTTCCAGAGTCATCAGCAGAGCCCCAGGTCTGAAGCTGGTGGTAGAAACCTTGATCTCATCCTTGAGGCCTATTGGGAATATTGTCCTCATCTGCTGTGCTTTCTTCATTATCTTTGGGATTTTAGGGGTCCAGGTAGAGTATTGCCCTCCCCAAAGCTATCTCTAAGTGACTGCTGCAAAAAAGAAACTGTTTTGCTCACCACCTAGGATTAAGGTGGAAGTACTGAGCTTAAATATGTCCAAAGGGAGATTTCAGTTAGGTGTTAGGAAAGGAGAGCCAGGCTGTAGAATAACCGCTCTGGGATGGGGTTGGATTCTGCTCACTGGAGGCCTCTTAGAAGAGCAGCCCTCCCTGATGAACAATATAGCACCAGCTAAGCCTGAGGAGGGAGAAGGAAAACACAGATACCCAAGATCTCTCCTAGCTCTGTGTGCTAGGATGTATAGAATATCTCTTCCTTAGAGGGGAGATTGTCATCATCCCAGCAAGACAGAGCTGGCTTGCAGCATCATCTTCCTTCTGCATCTGAGGCAATACACAACAATATCTCAGCGCCTGAAGTTTCACCAGAGGTGTTTTCCTGCCATGTATGTTAAGACAGGAATTTGAGCTGGAAGGAAAGGAATTTGAACTTGACAAACAGCTACGAGGGGAAAGAAAGATAAATCAGGGGATAGACTTTTTACAGCCTCTTTTTTTATCTTTTTTTTTTTTCTGGTGCTTCTCAAATACAGCTTTTTAAAGGCAAGTTCTACTACTGTGATGGTCCTGATGTGAAAAACATCACTACGAAGACTGACTGCACCAATGCTCGCTACAGATGGGTTCGGCGGAAGTACAACTTTGACAATTTGGGACAGGTAAAGCCCTCACTGCAGGGATTTTCTGTAACAGTTCTTAATGGATGAGAGCTTAACATGTATCCTTGAGGAGGGTGTGGAACCTTTTATCATAGGAACAATGTAGGCATTAATCTATCAGAAGCAGCCCTAAGGGATAAAATGGATCAGGTCACCTCTTGATCTCCTGGAGCCAGACTTCCTAGGATTATACAATTCCTTATTTATAGGAGAGTGTTCTATTAAAGCCACTGCTTTTACGTGCAGTCCCTCATGTCTGGACGTCAACTGTCACTTTTAGTCTCTTGACTTCTACCTGTTATGTTTGCAATTGAAATTAAATACAGTGTTATATACTGGATGAAAGCAAGACAGCTCAGAGAAGGAGCTGGGATATATTATTGCCGTTTAAACCCCCACGATACTGAGCCAGCCTGCAATACTGATTTTTAATCATGCTCTGGTGACCAGAAAGCCTGATGTATCTAAGCATAAGTCAGCCTGCATGTGAGAGAAAAGGAGTGTTAACAGCTCTATTTTGCTCACTTTTAAGCCAGATACGGAAATAGGTAAAAGCATCCACAATATGTTGCATCTCTCCACCAGCCCCAGGCCAGATGATGTGTTCTGAGCTGTGCATTGGTTTTGCTGAGTGCTGTCTGTTGTGTTTTTCTTTTCTAGGGACTAAAACGCAAGACCAAGCTTTTCTGTTTGTTTATTTTCTTTTAGGCCCTCATGTCCTTGTTTGTCCTCTCCTCCAAAGACGGTTGGGTGAACATCATGTATGATGGTTTGGATGCTGTGGGTATTGACCAACAGGTAAATAGACTGCAGAGTCCAGCTGTGTTGCTCTCGCGAGTCTCATACTGGGGTGACTCTGACGGTTTTGAAGTCCCAGGAAGGAGCAGAGCTATAGGAACTGACTGTGTGTTGGGCTGCCAAGGTTTTCTGTTCTTCATTGAGTACCATGTAATATGTAAACAAGCATTGATGGGGTTTTTTATTTGAATGATGGTACTTGAGTAGTACTTGAGGAGCCACATGTGCCATTGCACAGCAGCTTCACGGAAGGCATGATGAATAAGAGCAAACTCACATGAGATGGGGAAAAAACAGGAATGTTATGAAAGAGACATTGTTAAGTTTGTGTATTATGTGGCATTTGCAAAGGTAAGTCAAGAGTCTTTGATGAATAGTACCCAATTGTAGCTACAATAACACTTTGTACCTAATTTTCTCCTGCTTCTGAAGATCTCATAACAGCTGAGAAACATTAACCATGAGCCCATATCTAAATAAAAATAAGCTGGAGCCTATCTTTAACTAAATTGATCTCACAGATGGGATGATGCACGTCCACTGAGGTTTATCTTAAGCTGTATGAAATAAATGCCAGTTCAATCCTATAAGCCCATTTATGGAGGGTAGGATGGCTTTTACAACAGAAGTACAATTCTAGTCAGTGAGAAAGTGAATGAGAAGAAACTGGGGAAAAATCTCCTAAGTCCTCTCAGCCCTG
>JAVHNF010056093.1:44785-55961 GCA_034783455.1 Micropsitta finschii
TGCATTCACCGAAAACATGGGCTTATGGTATTCCAATGGCTCCATCCTCACTATGTCAATGGATTTTAGGGATTTTAAGGCAGGCTAAAGCACAGCCTGAATTGAAAAAGGAAGATAAGGCATATAAAACATCAGTCTTCTTGTAGTGCTTTTCCTTGTAGTTTTAAGTGCACAAACAAGTTACCTAACAGCATTTCTGGCTGGAAAGCCAGTCTGATGGAAACCAATGCACTTTTGGCTCAGTGAAACGGCAAGCAGGAAACTAACAGTTTCAAGTGAATTGCAAACCAGATATCCCATTCATCACACTGGCATATTAACAAAAGCATCTAGAACATGGTCAGAAGAGAAAACCTCCAGGTTTCAGTCTCCGAAGCATTCATTTTACAATGATGTTTCATAAATACTAATGTGACCACCCGTTTCCAAAGCTGAACATTCCCGCCCTCAAGATATTCTGGATGCATACTTGATGGTGGGAGTTAATTCCACTTGCTATACACAGCCATGTCCCAGCTATACAGAGCCTGACAACCACAGCCCAAGGCTGACTCTGCAAGCTCCCTTAGTCCCAGCCTGACCTCTTCTGACCTACTGAAGAAAATCATTCTAAGCAGTACTCAGCTCACACTGAGTTTCTCTACCTGGTAAATAGACGATGTTATTAACTTGAGCTACTTTTAAATTGAAGTTGACATTTTCAATGCAACCTCGCAGATACAAGATGCCAGTGTTAAAAGGCAGAAACCCTGCTTTAGTTTCAGAGAGAAAAATGCTTTCTGAGGCTGACTGCTCAATACAAGAATTGAACAGACAATTTGGGGCAGAATTTCACAGCACTGAACCCAGTAAAATTTGGGTAATTCAGCTGAGCTATTCCTTTTGTACAGGGATATTTTATATAGATACTGAATGCAGACATTAATAAAACCTGGGTTTCTTTTCCCCCAGTATGTGTTTAAATTTCCTCAACTCCCAACTTTGGAATAGTGTTCCCAGGATAAGAGCTGTCAGCATCAGCCATCGATGCTACCAAAGTGCACCGCTGCAGCAAACAGCTCTCGGTGTTCTCTATTCCTGTCATCCTTCACATCCAGAGAGGAACCTTACTGGGCCTCCCTATGATAAATTAGCACTCATGCTGTGATGAAGACAAATGACCAGCTGAGTAAGTGGTGCTCACGGATGGACAGCTTAAATTGAACAGTTTGTTTCCAAGCATCTCAAACATATTTTCCATTCCAAGAGAAGAAATCCTGCAGATTTCACATTTCAGACCAGTTGTTACAAGCCAAAATAGGGCAGGATCAGTTCCAACCCCAAGTCTTCAGGGAATCCAGCACAATCATTTTATATCTACTATGATACAGCAGTCAAACAGTTTCTGGATGATCACTGGTCCTGAGACAAGCATCAAGGGAACAGGACAGGTCATCCATACAACTAATCCCAATAGATAATGAAGTTACAAGCTTCCAACTGTTCTCTTAAATATCTTTTAGTTCTATGCATCTGCCCTTTAGCAGTTACTTTTGTTCTGCCTGTCATTGTATTAGTCCCACCTTTGCTTTCTTAAACCAGTTTTCTCTGCAGCATCCCTTTGCTGTACTTCCAACAATAACTTCTAGTGCAAATTGATGCTAGACTGATACCTAGTTCTAATCAGCCTCTGAAGAAGCCCTAAGTGTGCTGAGAATTGGAGTAGTTCATTACAAGAAGTCAGAACAGGACCTGAAAAATACTCAAACATCCAATGTTTTAGAACCTTGAACAGAGCCATGAAGTAACTGTAGGGAGCAAAACGCTGTCATTTGAATAGCTATGTTTTAATGAAAGCTTGCTTTGTTCCCTACATTAAATGGATAAAAAGCTTTCTTTCATCCTGCTGTAGAATTTCCTTTGGTGCAATCCCACCTGTAACGCTATACTCTGCTAATCGCTGACAAGCACCATGTACTCTCCACCAAGCATGAAGTGCTCTTTAAATACACCAGCGAGCTGTACAGGGTGTTCTCTTACACTGGCCCAGAAAGCAAATCTCACATTTAACACCTTTCCTTGAGCAGGCATAGAACAAGCCTGTAAAGGGTTAAAGAAAAACAAACATCTTTTGATCAGTAGCATTACATTCATTATCGGGACATCAGTCATAGCCAGTACTCAAAATCAATAGCACCATCCATAAAATACCTCGTGCAGTAGCTTTGAGGGACAGCTCTAACAAAACAAGCCATACAACTAATGCTGGCTGATAGGGAGGAAAACAGAGGGGAAAGAAGAAATTAAAAGCCTTTTACTCCTTTCAGAGAGCATAAAGAAATTGGACTCCAAAATGCTCTTGCACATATTCATTTCACTCTGAACTATTTAGGGTACATTCTAGAAAGTGGTTTTAGACAAGAGACAAATCAAGTCCCAGAGCTACCAACTGATACACATTAAAGAGGGAGAAAAACTCATCACTTAATAACACAGGTTCATTCATTTCTGAAAGGCCTACACTAATGTTTGTGGCTAGCAAGTGTCCAAGCTCCCCAGTGCCCCCACTTCCCACCCTGCCACAGGCTGAGCTGAGAGCGAACATGCAGCACTTGGTCCATGCACTGCCAGGGTTACAGTCCAAATGAGTCCTGAGCTTACATGCAGGGAGAAGAGCACTGGACAGGGGGGCCATGCCATCTGTGCTGGTTAAAAATAGATGTCACCTCCATCGGAGCCTGACCTTGAATCTGTTTCTTTCCACAGTGCAATATATAGATAGGTAATGATTTGAGGTAAACCAAACAAATCTGCAGAGCGCACAGGTCATACAATCTCAGTTGCATCTCTATTCATGTTTCCATCTGCAACTGCTCATGTCTTGCTTTCCTTCTCAGTCTGTTATGCAGCCAACCACTGTAAAACAGAAGCACTTGGCTTTTGTTTTGAGACAACCTTCCATGTCCAAGAACATCTCTTTATGCTTCTGGAAGGAAACGGAAGAAATTCAGGCTGGAAAAGACTTCAGATTGAGTCCAACCACTGCCCAGTTGCTGGACCGAAGGTCATGAAAGAACAAAGCCACACAAGTCTTTGATAAATAGATCTAATCTTGAAGGTATTGGGAATAAGTTTTCATTCTAGTCTATGAAAAGCATAAATGAAAAAGAGATCAGATTTACTTCATCATGGCAATTCCTATTGGTCAAAGAACCCTCTGCTGAAAAAGTGGCAAAGTGCTGCCTGGAAACTGGCTAAACTTCACTTATCCAAATCAGATAAGTAGCAGAAAGGCCTGTATCTAAGTCTAGTATCTTTATTTAACTTGCCAATACAACTTTCAGCTATTTGTGCTTTTGTTACCGATACCTCTGGTTTACTACCACACAGTGAGCTACCACAGTGCACATCATCCTCTCAACATGCACATTCAGTCTATGTCATCCAGGTACCTGAAAATAAACCATATATATATATACAACCTATACAGATTTATAAAAGCTAGAAGGAAAATCCAATATGCCATTCTAAGTATCAATGGGAACGCATAGGTGATACTTTGATTTTTCCTAATTGAGTTACATTTACCTAGACACGCTGCTCTGATTCAGCCAGACCTGAGGTGGACCCAGATTCTCCACACAATTACATCAAGTTTTGCGTTCTCAAAACGGAACTGAGATGAATCATCCATGAATCCATACACTCAAAGAGAATCTGTTTTATGTCAAATGGCTAAAATAAGGCCATGGAAAAGCTGGAAACAAAACAAACCATTCTATAAATCTCTTATTATTTTTAGAAGAGGATATTTGTTTTTAATTTAATGAAAAGATGCTTTTGTTTCCCAAAGTGTTCTCTAGCCTTCACCTATGCTTGACCAGGCTCTAATTCTACTATTCGTTAGATGCTCTTACAATCAGGATGGTGTACCATGGACAAAATATCAGGAGTTTATTATAGAGAAGCTAACAGGATGCTTCACTTTTGTGCGTCACTGATCATTCTCCAGATGATCAAGGTAGTGATTCTCCAGATTCCATCCCTGAAGAGACAATGTGTCCCTCAGCAAAACCTGGCCATATGAAACCCACTGAAAATAGCTTTTAACACAATGTTTTCGCCATCACGGTGTCACCTGCACAAGTCACAAACCATTATGAAGACTGCAGATTTCCAGTGATGATGGTCCACAGAGTACCTCTCTATACATAAGTGTTTTACCTTCTTGCGCATCTATGGGAGACCAAGAGTTTGGCACATTGAGCTGAAAAAAGACTACTCGTCAACCTAAGTACTGCAGAAATAGCTGGGTTTCCACTGCAAAGAACTCCAAAATCTGCTTTTAACAAGCCTTTTTTCAACCATAAAAAGATAACTAACCAGCTATCTACAGCAGAGCACTGCTTTGTTCTAAACCACTAGCTTATATTCACTTATTTCCCTACCTCAAGTGTGCCTATGATGCTAGAAACACGACTGCACAATTACTGCAAAACATTCTCTTCACATAACCATTCATCATAGCTGTCATTTAGATGATAAAAATCTTGAGACCACTCTGCAGGCCTTATTTCTTTTGGAAAAGATGCATTTGCTTATTGCATTGATCTGTGATACTCTCATACAGCAAAGCATCGCATTTGCTGCACTTTAAGATGCTGAGGTTTAAAGTTAGGTGTGAAAAACTGATGTGATGAGTTCCACGGTACTGTGAAAGCAACTGAAGAAAATAGCAGCAGGCATAGGCTCAGATTTGTGATTCTGAAGAGGTTCATACCCAAAGCACTGTGAAAACATTTACATTTATCAATTTGCTCTGAAACAGAAATCAGTGAGCTATACCAGCGTTAAACTGGAGGACGGGACATAGCTCTTGGACAGTCATGAGCAAATCCTCATTCTTTAAATGCCACAACAGAGGAAAAAGGCAAACCTCTGAGACAGAGAAGCAGCTCTTGAATCCTTTTCCATGCTGAGCTGAGGTCTTCACATGGTAGAGGGTGAAAAATGCTGCAGTAATTTCTATGCCATTGGGAGAAAGCCAAATAGANNNNCACATTAATTCAGCCTTTCTGCAAATTAGACCAAGTGTTACTCATTCCTCAGCACTTTTATCTTGTACCATTTTTCAGAAGGTATTCAAGTTCTACAACTGGCCAAGGCAGAAAAATCACAGTGAGAACCAGTAGTGTTCCAGGGACATTAGGTTCTTATTGCCCTGGCATGGGCTATATAAATTCATAAAATGCCAAAACTTGCTAAAGCAGGTGGTTAAAAGTGGGGTGAATGTGAGGTTATTTGGATAGATTCATTGGGTTTGGAAGTAAACAGCAGAGAGCA
Organism: Micropsitta finschii; assembly: GCA_034783455.1. Classification (NCBI taxonomy): domain Eukaryota; kingdom Metazoa; phylum Chordata; class Aves; order Psittaciformes; family Psittacidae; genus Micropsitta; species Micropsitta finschii. The sequence continues at coordinate 50,108 of JAVHNF010056093.1, forward strand.
CCTCTAATAAGAGAGGAGCCTCACATCTCTAGATGGAGAAACAGGGAAGAGTGTTCCAGGTTCCTTTGCAGCAGATGCCAGAGAAGAAAGGCTATAAAGCTAGTCTGCACCTTGGTATATAATCATTTTGCTTTCTAAAGGCCTCAATTTACTTTCAGACATGATAGATGCATATATCTGCAGTCAGAGTTATCTTGTGATTTGATGGTTTTGACAGGGACTAAATGAGTGCAGCAGTCGGAAGCCTCATGCACAAAGGAAAAGAGTTAACTATGTCATTTTGGACCTGAAGAAGCCCTTTTGATACAGTATCACCACTGATTTCCTTCGGAGAACATGCCAATTATATTAGCACCTTTATCCTACATATTCTTTTATGGTGAGCTATGTGTAGTATAACCCTGATAGCTACACAGCCATTTACAGGCGATACTGAAATGCACTGGCCCCGAGTTTGCTCGTCAATCACAAAACATTTTGAAGCCTTAAAGAGTGTTTTGTTACACCCAGGCTAAGCAATAGCCCCTGCAAACACAGTGTGGTCCTGCTCATCCCAACTTACATCACAGGATGCCACACAAGAGTCTTCCGCTGCTCCACCCTTGGAGCAAGAGATTGAGGTGAGCTCCTAGGAGGCCTCAAGGGCACAGCCAAGGAGTTCATGAGAGGCAAAAGGGAGGTCAGCTCACTTCAGGCTATGCTGCAGTTATGAACAGCCACTCACATCCATAGGTAAGTCTTGCTGGGGTCACTGGGCACTGCTGGAATAGGAAAAGCTCAATCAGTGTGCTCTTAAATGCCTAACCCAATTCACCTGGCATACCCGGCCCTGGGAAATCACCTCCTGTAGGATGCATACAAACAGCAGGAGGGGGAATGGATAGGAAAAAGCATTGGAAACACCTTGTCCTACCTTTTACTATTCTGCAGCAATAACAAGAAACCTCAGAGACCCCAAGCACTAAATAACTGCATGATGTGAACAACTTGCAGCCTTGTCAGAGGGGGATACTGGTAACACATTAGCATAGCTAATTGGATCCTGATCTTTAAATGAAAGGTGAGCAGTTGGCTATCTTCAGACTCCTCAGCCTGTCACTTGTTTTGCTGTACCCAGAAGTAAAAAAGCAAATTTCCTACCTTGCAAATAACAGGCCACAAGTACTTGACCCCTGGCAGGGTGAAGCAAGGAAAGGTTCACACATAAAGAAACCTATATTTGTGTTATCATAAGTATAGGGCTTACTAGAAATATTGAGACTCCTGGAATCTGCAACAAAGCCATGAAATGATGTTCACATGGCATTAAGAAGATAATCGGAGGTTGTTCAGAGAAGTACTGATCTTAACTACTGTAATTCAAAATCTGTCCTCCTATGAAATCTCTGATATTCAAGTCATTTAAATTCTAACTAGAAGTACTTTGAACATGCAAATTGCTAACAACATGCTTGGTTTTCTAACAGATGCAAGGCATTGCCAGCAAAGCTGTTAGGGAGCATCACACAGAACCACATACCCTGACAAATGTGCATCAGGGCAGTCCCAAATGTGGAGTAACTGGATGAAGAGGGAGGCACATCTCTGGAGAGTGTGCTCAGATTTAATCAGACACGGTGATGTTTCTGCATTCTATTAGTCTCCCCCAGGGTAGCAGGAAACTACTATTTCAGGCAACACCTGTAATCCCCCAGCATGAACTAAGAGTTGTTTTAATGCCAGTCTGATCACAGAAAGCAGAAGCAGGTTCTGAGAACACTTCTGTCAGTATTTACTTCTAGCAAGCTGTGCCTATGAACTATTTATTACAGTGGTTATCAGAACCCGGACCAAACACTCAATCTGGATACTGAACACATTCCCACTGCCAGGATCATTTCCAAACTGAATCATACAGCACTGCAGATATATCCCCTCTGCTGTCAGTGAACAATTTCAATTAAGTCAACTTGATCAAACTGCTCTGTCATTCAGTGTGTTGGCATAGCTACAGGAAGCCATGTACCCTCCTGACAGTGCAATTTCTCTCCCAAACCAAAGGGAATAGCTCCTTTTCAAGTAGAGATCTAAACCAAGAAGCTAGCTGAAGCCTGCAGAAAGCCTATCCAATTCACTCATTTGCAGTGATTTTTTCCCTTTACTTCAGTACCATGAAAAAGTCTAGAATTTAACATTCCTTCCAATTGTTGCACAAAGTTTTAGCATCCTGATTGCACTACACAGGGACCCTGTACCCAAAAGGATGGCAGAAGGAAAGCTGAGTTTTCTGCTAGGACACTAGTGCAGCAACAGAGGAAAGGTGCTTCTCAGGGCTTCCTCCTGCCTCAAAGGTCCACCTGGAGAGCTGCTGCCAGGCAGACACATGCACTGCTTTTCCCCATCTGCAGGGTTTCGTACAGGGCTTGCGTGCTGCTGGCTTGGTGGCTTGACAATAACCATTGAATTGCAGGAGTGCAAGAGCAGGTGAGAAAGCTGCTTTGTTCACTGCTAGGAAAGAGAGGAAGTCACTCATACCCTACCCACTGGGGACCCATTCTATTCTGCTCAGCCTCCTCTTGTGTCTGATCCAGGCCCCACTGCAATCAGTAGAAATAACCCCATTGAGATCTACACTGCCCAAGCCAAATTTTATATGGCAAAGGTGGAAAGAGGAGAAAGACAAAGAGGCCAGGTTAAAAAAGTACACTTGTATGACAGCTGGAAGTAAGCCCTACAGGGATACAAGGACACATGTTCTATCACCATTACAGTCACTGTTTTGCGAATAGTGTGTATGTATACATCCCTAAATTTATCTCTAGCTGCTAAGTTATATATGGTACCTTTCAACTTATATACCCTCAAGCAAGGAAATGAAAGACATTATAATTCAAGGCTATCAGGTTACTAAAATCCTTCTCATTCAAACCCCATTGCACAGCTGGTAACTACCTTCAGAACTAAAATACCCCTGTCAGAGCAAGTGCACAGATACACTACGGAAAGTTCTAGTTTCTGTCATGGATAAAGGTTGCTCTCCCAGTCCTGATACACTACAATGCTCAGACTCACACCAATACCTTCAGGCAGCTAACTGTGAGAGCGTTACAACCTATAAGGCACTTCATCAACGTTAACTCTCATAGGAACAACTGCATTTATATACAAAATCCCTGCCTCCTCGTGGGAAAGTGAAGTGAGAAGACCCACCACACTGCTGCAACAAAGCAGGACTGCCCCATCCTGCTGCTCACTTCCTCACATGCTCTACACTCAGGGAGGCTTTCCCTAAAGCCTCCTTGAAAACAGCAGTAAACACAGCTCATAAATCAGAGCCTAGGACACGCTCCATTCCACTTCTAGCAAAATTAAGAAGCAGAGGAGTTGCAAAGCTGTTTTTTCTTCCCAAATGCACTCCAACACACAAACAGCATCAGCAGCTGAAGCAATTGCAGCCTATGACTGACTTTAACCTCACGAAAGCACAAAACACATAGCAAACAGTAATACCACAAACCAAAAACATTACATGCTGTAGAGCTCAGACATACTCTTTAATCACAGAGCAATGAAAGAGAAAGGAATCCACTTCTTTCCTGCTCATATACTACAGAAAACACCAAGCACGCACAAAAACAAAGAAAGCCAAACAGAACATTCATAAACTGCTTCAAAAACCTGGAAAACCAAACAAAAAAATATAACAACTTTAAGAACTTACCTTTCCTTACGATGTTCCACCGAGTTGGAAGAAGACCCTCTCATTGCCGGCAGCTTTCCTGGGAGACAAAAGGAGCAGCTCCTGGCCCATCAGCTTTAATAGTCCTGCAGGAGAAACACAGCTGGGCTACCTGAATTGCCAGTGCAGGCACCTGGGAATGTCCCAGCAGGTGGGGATAAGCGGTATTTAAGGTCTTCTTCTTCCCCTGATGTGCCTAAAACGAGATTGGTTTGGTAGTCTCAATGGGAGGTTGTTATGGCCAATAAAAGGCACATAGCAGCAGACAGCTTTACTGGGTCTTCTATTTGTTTCTTCTAACAGTGGTAGTCAGCTTTTAGAGCCTTTAAGGTGCAAGGTATTGCAGTCACTAAGCTTCCCGTGCTATTCTCTCCATTGTCTTCAAATTGCCCATTTCTAGGAAGCAGCGTTCATCTTCCCTGGTCTAAGTGGTGATCTGCTGTCTGTGTGCTAGTACTGTGAGGGTCTTAGAGCTGGGGGTCCTGAAGGGCAGGCGGAGGTTCCTGTGCTGTCTGCCTGCATCACCCTTTGGGGCTTGTACCTTAATTTACTGCTTAGTTTTGTTTCCCTCACTCATGCTCTGCACTGCGAGGTGCTATGGAAAAGAGGACAAAGCTGTTGCTTCAGAAAGCCTAATCCTGTATTTACTGGAGGTGTCTGTCTAATGCATAGACAAAAATCAAGTGAGAACCACGCACTCCATAGCGATTGCTGTTAAAAATGAAGTGAGGCAATTGCAGGACCTCCACAGGGTGCTTGCAGAGCTCTCTTCATTTGTGCTGCTCCCACCACCTTACTCTGCCCTTCCTTAGCTCCATGGGATCCAGCCCTGGCTCAGAGGATGCTTTTCTCACCCTTTGTTAGAGTCAGGGCATAATGAAGTGATACAATTTAGTGCACAGAAATAGTGGGGTTTGTTCTCTTTAATATGGGCAAAATGAACAGCCTGGATTTTGTGTAAAATGGGCTTTTTCTAGTAGCAGAAGAGGTGAATTTGGCTATCACAGGACTCCAGACAGCAGAAAATGGAGCATGTACAGAGAAAAAGCCGGAGTGCAACATGCGCTGAGAGAACCAGAAGGATGATGATAATGCTGTCAGCCTGTGATCCTTGGAAATACTCTCTCAAAGCCAAGAAAAATCATGAGACTGACTTAGGAAAAACATAAGGCTTCTCGAAGTGATACATTTGGGCTCTTTTTGTTTGCCTTCTGGTTTCTGAGCCTCTTTTGGTTCACATTTTAGACTATTTTCATTCAAAACCCACAATGGCCAGCAATGGATGTGTCTTGTTGATGCCTGTGTTTCCTTTTCATTTTGGCTCCCCTATAACTCAGTAGTGCTGGTCTCAGAAACAAATCCCAGAGGAGGTTTCTGATAAAATCACGACAGCTGCTAAAATTGTTTATTTCAAGCTGGGAAAATAACTTCAGGAAGGCTTTGGCTTATGGAGTGGGTTGCTCCCTTCTGTCTTGTGTGCTTGAACAGGTAGAGGTGCTACCAGGCTGCTATTGCTCCTTGCAAGAGAGGACAGGTGAAATGTTGGAAATGGGCCTGATTCCGAAGAAAAGATGTTTAAAAGAAACCAATTCTGGTAAAGAAAATTCCCCAAAATGCTCAATCAGAACCACTGCAACGTTTTGCTCCAGTAATAAGGAAGCATTATACTAAATATTAATATTCTACTGCGATAGGAAAATGAAAGCAAAATGTTTACTGCCTTGAAGTTAAATATTTTACTATTGCTGAGAAGAAGAAGTTGAAATAAACCAGCGAAACATTTCAGTCCTGACAAAACTGCTTTTTTCCATTGGACTTCTCTGTCAAAACATTATGACCAGCTCTAATAAACATATGCATAATGAGTATAAACATATGTTCGACTCCAAAGATGCTGGTTTAAACAGGACTGCAGCATTAAATCTTTGTTTATCCACAGAATAGACTGAACATGGGCAGCAGCTGTTCAGCTTTTCACCACATCCCCACTGTGCTCTGCGCTCTGCAAGGAGCATCTGCTGTGGGACCCTGTGATACCGGCACATGGTGCCCAGAGAAGCTGTGCCTGCCCCATCCCTGGCAGTGTTCAAGGCCAGGTTGGACACAGGGGCTTGGAGCAAGCTGCTCCAGTGGAAG
>JAVHNF010056105.1:0-12460 GCA_034783455.1 Micropsitta finschii
CTTACATCTAGCTTGCTTCCTCTTTCGAAGAGGTGATCCATTGCAGGAGACACCAGCCCAGCCTAGAACCACCATTGCTTAGCAATAGGATGTCAGTCTAGCTTCCCACCTTCTTCCCATCCCTGCTTCCCACTTCTCTCCCAGCAATCTTTACCACCGACCTTCGTTCAGCGCTTGGTGGATGAAGTCAGCTGCAGGGTAAAAGTAGGGGCTCATGTCGAAGGAAGGCGAGTCGTGGGCCTCGATGCCCAGGTAGCGGATGCCCGTGCCCTCGTAGTACTCAGCACCCCCCCTCCACTTGCTGTGCGAGGCGTTGAGGATGTGGGTGATGCGCAGGTGAGCCAGCTCGCGCCGGTTGGCTGCTATATCTCTGCAGAGAGGAAGAAACAGTGTGAAGAAGCATAGGGACCAATAAACAGCTTCCAAGGACAACATAAGGGCTGTCCTGGACCATATTCACATCTGGATGCGAAGGGAAATACGCCAGACTCTTGAATTTTAAGCCAATCTCAGTGTCTGACTCCACAGCACTCCACCTACCCCACCACAGCGGTGCTCTGAACTTACACAGCCGTGCTTATATCCTTCCTCCTCCTTCGTCCCAATGTACCATGCTCATCGCATCCTCCTCTCCCACCCGTTTCCCATCCTCCCCCTCCCAGATTTCCCTATTTCACGACAATAGCCCTGAGCCCCCGCAGTTCTTGTCCCCCTTCCAATACATACTGATCGCCCAGGTAGAGTCCCGGCCAGACCTCATCAGCGTGGTTACAGGCTGTCTTTCCCGTGTACAGCAACCTTTCCAGCTCGAAGACGCTGAGGATGGGGTGGTTGTGGCGCTCCTCCCGCGTGCCCCGGCTCGGTGACCTGGTGCCGTTCCTGGAGAACCTCGATAGGAAAGCCATTGGAGCTGCCGAGACCCACAAGGCATACCTGTGGGGTCGTGAAGGCCGGAGGGTGGCCTGCAGGTTGCTTCTGCTGCTGCTGCCACCCACGGTCCTGTCATGGAAGCAGTGGAGATGCCATTAAAACAGCTGGGGACCTCTCACCCCATCCCTTCTATACAATCACTGGCCCAAAGCAGCCAGTTCGCACCTTCCTGATGAGAGGTCTGCGTCAAGTCAGCTTCCCAGTGTGAGACAGAGCATCGCCTACACTCGCTTCCAAGGATCAATACTGCTGGGGAGAAGCTAATGATGCCAGGGCTGGTGAGAGCAGCCGCAGAGGCAGCCAGATTGCTGAGACTCCACAGGCTGCAGTTTTGCTCCAGCCCCAGGAATTTGGGTTGAGGCCACATTGGCAAGAGATGCTTTACACAAGACCACCTTCCTTCTGAGCTGGCTCTGGGGCTTTGCCTGCCAGCGGGACAATGCCAGCTCGAGAGCTGATGCTGCCAACCTGTGATCAGAAGCAATGAAAGGCAGCCAGGCCTGGGCAAGCCACCAGGACTGGGGAGGAAAAACCCCCAGACAGGTGGAGGATTCCATATGGCAGCACTCAGAGTCTGGCCGGGACCCAGACACCTACAGAGCAGGCACAAAAGCCTGTGGGGAGGGAAAGGCAGGAGTAAACCCCCCAAGTACAGCAGTCCTGGCACTGCATTTGAACCTCTAGGCATGGTTTGGAGTGGGAAGAGTTAATTCCAGGGGATGAGGAAGCTCATTTTAGAGAGCAGATGCTCAAGGATGCAGCTCTGCTCTCAGACCTTTAGCTCATGCTGATACTTGTCACACATCTGCAAGAAACCCCCCTGGACACCCTTATGGAGCAGGAAACAGCCCCTGCATCCAGAGGCTTCTCAAAGCTGCCTTTTGTTTCTTGTTTGCTGCTGCCCCGCTGACAGAGCCATGCACGCATGAGAATACAATTCCCTGTCCCCAAAATCACTGCATCGCACTCTGGAAGGTGTCCAAGGAGCATCCCACCAGAGCCCCCAGCAGCAGCCCTGCACTGGTCAGCTGTCTCTGGGACTCAGGGAAGGAAAAGCTGTGACCTTGGGCTGGATCAGAGCACGTCTGTCTGCTCTGACATGTTGCCTAAGGTGCCGGCCAGCAGCCAAGGGTGCAGAAGGAAGGAGCCTCCAGCCATTCCTTGGCACTGTGCAGAGGAGGAAAACATTGCAAGGGCATGGGGGACCTCAGAGGGAGTGCAGGGAGCCTGTTGGAAGGATGTCTCCTTCCATACCCCCTGTTCCAGGGTGGCAGCTCCAACCCTGCCTGGCACCCTGGGGTGCTGCACAGAGGGGTCAGCCCTGCCTGTGCTGCCCATAGCACTGAGCTCCCGCAGGTCTCACCCTGACACATCTCCCCTACCCTGATGAATTTTGGACTCCTTCATGCTGGGAATCGAGACTTGGCAAACCCCTACCTGGAAAAGGCATTCCAGCATGGCTATGTGCCGGGGCCCCTAAACCTTGTGTGACCTTGGCTGCAGCACAAGCCACATGCCACCAGCCCCGGGGCAGCATTAAGAAACAAACAGCAGAAGGGTCTGAAAAAAGCAACTGACTCATGAGGCTGTAAGTACCCCAAACAGCAGACCCTGCTATCGCTACCGCTGGAAACCCAGCAATCCACACCTATCCCGGGACGTGGCTCTGGAAACCTCAGGCCCAAAGCTGGCTTCCAGCATCCCACCCTTAACACAGCGCCTTGCCAGCCCCCCCCAAAGTGCTGCAGGGGGGGGAGAAGCTGCCCCACATCCAAGACCTCCAAACAGACCCCAAAGCACTCGCAGCACCCAAAACTCAATCAGGTATCGGTTGTTGTTTCCGCCCCCCCCCCCCTTTAGGATCCGAGCACGGGGCTTGCTCCCCGCTCCCCAAAGCACTCTCATGGCCGGCTCCGGAGCCCCTCTGCCCATCGGGCCATGGTGGGAGGGAGGGAAAGCACAACCAGAGCCTGCCTGGATGCTCGGGGGAGGCAGCGCTGGAGGAGGCAGCCCCGCACAGGCAGCAGGGACAGGGAGGGAGGCAAGGAGGGAGGAGGCACCCACCCCAGGGCTCTACCTTGGCGAGGGCTGTGGCTTCCCGGCTCGGAGCGAGTGCCGTAGTCAGATCCAGTCGGCCATGTCTTCCCGCTGCCGCCGCCGCCGCTGGAGAAAGGCTGATGTATGAACATCTATTTTAAGCCATGACATGTCCAGGGGCAGGTTGGTTTAGCTCATGCTGTGCATGGATGGGTGAGGGAGGGATGCGGGAGAAGGACAAGGCGTGCACGCACACGCACACGCACACAAACAAGTGCCCACGACCCTGCAGACAGAACCAACGGCAACAATAGCACGGTAAAATCCTCCTGCCGGCTTTTCTCTCCCTCCTCCGCCAGCAAAACAGGAGTTGCTCTGAGAGGGAGAGAAGAAAAAGCCAGGAAAGTGGTGCTGGTGCCATTCCCACCCATACCTCAAACCTGCAGCCGTCCCCAGAGGATGCTGCTTCATGCTTAGAGTTGACCTCATCCCCCCTCTCCTATTGCTGGGGTCTCTATGGCTTGGTGACGGCTTCATTTGCTAAGAGACTAAGCCTTAAAGGGGTTGGTGTGTGTGTATGTGGTGAGCTGACAAACTATTTACAAATCGATGTCAAATTCAGGGAATACTTATTTTTTATGGAGGAAAAAAAAAGTAGAGAAAACAGGAAAATTGCAGCTTTTTGTTTTGACATTTTCTAAATGACTCCATTCACTTCACGAGTGCTGCAGTGGTTTTCAGTTAAGTGTTTTCCAGGCAGAATGTGCTCCTTTTTCCCCTTTCAGCGTAAAAGTTTGCTTCAAATCAGCAAGTAGGAGTATGGTGGGAACCAACCAACCCAGGGAAGAATCAAAGCATGCTGTTCCAGGCCAAACCCATCCTAAGAGGTTTTATGGCATTCCCTCCCCTACTCCTAATGGATGAAATCCCAGGAAGTTTTGCTGGGTTTTCAGCTGAGCTCGTGTTGATCCCAGGATACAGAAGCTCCAAGGATGAACTCAGCATCACCACATCCACCTGCACCACAGTGTGTACATGCAACATGGCTTTTTCAGCATCCATCATGGACAGCACAGGTCCCACGTGTGCAGCCTCATCACCTTTCAGTGCATCACAGGCCTGGTTTCCCCCCCAACATGTACAGCTAAATGAAAGGGTTGTCAGGAGCTAAGCTGGATATAAACAACTATAAAAAGCATATATGGATTCAAGAAGAGTTTGGACACACCTGGATTTCAGATCTCTCAGCTTTCCCCATGAGGTTCTGGATACAGCTTCAGCCTGGGAAGTGGATAATGCCCCCAGAAGATGGAGAATATACTCAGGAAGGCATTTGGGATATAGAATCATAGAATAGTTTGGGTTGGAAAGGACCCTAAGATCATCCAGTTCCACCTCCCACTAAACCATGTCACCCAAGGCTCTATCTCTTTGCTGCTTTCCCCAAGCAGTAAATGCTGGCTGCTTCAGGAGCTGGGTACCAGGGATGATGGACTTTGCCTGCTCCAATTCCTTTGCACCTGCAGCAGAAATGTTCATTCACTGTTAGCAAGTCCCAGGAGAGACCCATAAAGCTGCAGATCCGGGGGTCCCTGCCAGATACCATCACCTGATCCTCAGGGAACAGAGGCTCCAGCTCAGCCAACCCCATCAGGGTTGGAATCTTAAGGTCCTTTCCAACCCAAACCATTCTATGATTCCACAGCTGAGCAGCAGTTGCTGATTGCACCCTTTGGCTCCTGTGCACCACATGAGAAGCAGCACCCAGAAACCTGATTTATCCCCTTTCCCTCTGGCTTGCTCCAGTTCCTCCATGCTCAGGCAACCAGGGATGCACAAGTGACAGAGAGGGACAAAGCTCAGCAGGTCCTGGGTGAGGGCTGGCTTTGCTGGCCTCACTGAGCTGACAGTGTCACTGCTGTGTGATGCTGCCAGCTTGGGAAAAGCCTGTCCCTATATCCTGGAAAGGGGTTTGGTTCCACTTACCTGCAGGGAAGTTGAGCTTTGCACTTGTGCCCCCTCCATAAACCAGGGGTTAAGTGACCAAAAGGAAACGTGCACTCTCACACCTCTAATGTGGACAAGCAGAGGCCCTCTCCCTCCCCTGCCCCATGGAATTACATTCCCAGTAGTCCGTAAAATGTGCTTCTAAACAGCAGTGCCTGCAACCCCCATCACAAAAGGTTACATCTGAATTTAAAACACCTACATGAGATGAAATTAGGTGGATAAATGTTTTGGCAGAGCATCGCCTGCAGGGAACTTGCTGGTCATTTAAACAGAGGATTAGTAGTTGTTCTGTTTTTATTCCAATAATAATGCTGGAATTGCTTGGCAAAGGAGCCAGAAGTCCCCAACAAAGCCAGTGACTGCTTCTTGGGTAATGAAATCTCAGATGCTTTGAAATGCCTGGGCAGCTGCATCAATGAGAAGTATCAGCATCCATCCTTTTGTAAGGGTTCCTTAGGCACAAACCAGACCTCTTTGCCTCACCTCCTCTCCTTGTTTTCCATAAACATCAGTGCTGTAGGAGAGACTGAGTTGCTCCTCTCCTCCCAGTAGGATTTATCAGCTGGGTACATTGCTTCTGAAGCTCCTGTCCTTGAAGACAAGAGGCCACTCAGAGCAGTGGAATGGGTCTGCAGGCCCTGCAGGGGCACAAACAGCACCGGGGCTTTGTAGTGACTTTGCCATATGTGTTGCTCAGTTTCTCCACCTCCTCTCAGCCACCCCCAGGTCAGAGTCCTGTCTCTCATCTCTTTTTGCCCTGAAGGGCCCTGAGAAGCAGAAACCACTCTGAGAGCCCATCAGCAAAGCACAAGGAGAGGACTGAAAACACAGACCCCAGATTCTCTCTCCTCCTGGCAGTGATTCTTTCCAAGCTGTTCCCTCTGGAAGCATCCAGCTGCAGGACGGGACACAAAGGTGCCCTGCATCCTCACCTCCCTGCAAGCTTTATCACTCCACGATGCCTGCGAAGGACCATCTGGTCCTTGGCAGATAAAGACTATGTGGGAGCAGGGCTTCAGAGAGGAAGGGTCTGGCTTCCGCAGTGTCGGGTACCCACAGAGAGCACCTGTAGGGCTGGATAGCTTAAGGTCAACACTGCAGAGATTCCCTGTATCCCCTGACAAGCAGACTTGCTTGATTGCTGCTACACCAGGGGTGGGATGCTGGCACAGGCAGCTCTGACATCCCTATGGCTCAGCTATTGTCGGGAACTGCTGTGCACAGCAGGCCTGCGGCTGTGAGGATGCAGCAGATGTTTTCGGCTCAATTAGGGACGAAATCAGCTCCCAGCAGAATAAGCCGGGCACCCGCCGCTTCCAGCGCTCCCCCTTCTTCCTAGGCTGAGCTTGGAGCAGGGAGGAATCAGGGCTGGGGTCTGCAAAAATGAGCTAAGATAAAGGGCTGCTTGGGGAAGTTCACCCGTCCAACCACTGGAGGCTGCTCTGGTTATACATAAATCACCGCCGTTCGCCTTGTCAGGCAGGGAAAACTCAACAACACAAGGAAACAAAGGGCAGGGGTTGGAGAGTTTCAGAGCTGCGATTTCTTTCCTTCCTACTCCCCCTGCATGCAAATTCACCAGGGTCCTCACAGCTCTGCTTTAAAGATCAGAGCTCAATCACTTCATGCATTAAATGCTGCGCGTCCGAAAGCCACCTGGAAGGTACAGGAGCCAGGCTTCATTATCCTCAATCATAAACAGAAAGAATATGTGGATTTCTTCCTACACGTGCTCTTCGATGGAGCCACTGCAGAGAAGGGTGGCAGATGGAGGGAGTGCAGAGGGCACAGACAGATGTAGCGTAACCAGGTAAAATTAAACCTGCTTTAAGCTCACAGGATAAGAAGAGAAAATAAGAGCTGAGAAGAGGAGTGCAGGCTCCACTGCAGCCACACAGTGGAAAGGGTTTGAACAAATGTGATTTACCCAGCCCCGAAACTGCCCAGGAGGGGTTGTGTGCTCAGCTGAAGGGGCAAGAACTCAGTAAATCCTCACTCACATCATGGCACAGGCTCTTCTCTAACTGCAGCAAGGATGAAGCATGGTAGAGGTGGGATCCGTTGCAGGCTGCCTCGGAGTATAACACAGAAGACGGATCTGAGGTCACCCGGGCAGTCAGTGCAGGGTAGGACCAACTCTCTGTCAAAGTAATGGGCTAATAAAGAGCAATCTTCCCTCTCTATTTGCCTACATTGAGGTGATGGATCAGGTTGGGCAGAGAAGTGATTCAGATCAGCCCTGAGGAGGAGGACTTGGGAATGTTGGTTGATGAGAAACTGAACATGAGCTGCATCAGTGTGCAAACGTGTCCTGGGCTGCATCAAAAGGAATGTAAGCAGCAGGTCGAAGGAGGTGATCCTGCCCCTCTACCCTGCTCTGGTGACACCTCACTTGCAGCACTGTGTGCAGTTCTGGTGTCCTCAACATAAGGACATGGAGCTGCTGGAGCAAGTCCAGAGGAGGTCATGAGGATGCTCAGGGGCTGGAGCAGCTCCCGTATGGAGCCAGGCTGAGAACATTGGGGCTGGAGAAGAGAAGCTGCATTGGAGACCTCAGAGCAGCTTCCAGTGTCTGAAGGGGGCTACAAGGATGCTGGAGAGGGGATGCTCCATCAGGGACTGCAGTGATAGGACAAGGGGTGATGGGTTCAGACTGAAACGGGGAGTTCAAGTTGGATGTAAGGCAGAAGCTCTTCCCTGTGAGGGTGCTGAGGTGCTGGCACAGGGTGCCCAGAGAAGTGGTGAATGCCCCATCCCTGGCAGTGCTCAAGGCCAGGCTGGACAGAGCCTTGAGTGCCATGGTTTAGTGTGAGGTGTCCCTGCCATAGGCAGGGGGGTTGGAACTGGATGAGCTTTAAGGTCCTTTCCAACCCAACCCATTCTATGGTTCTAGGATTTCTCTTGGAGCTCCATACATGCTCTAGGAGGCTGGAAAGAAAAGGCAAAGCTCACGGTGACCAATGTGCCGGGGGACCATCCCACTCTCCCCAAGCCTCTTCACCCTCAGCACCACTGGGAGCCGTTGAATCCTCTCCCAGCTCCCAGATAAATGCCTGCTTCCCTGTAGGCGATGTGATCGAGGTAATAAACCCTTGGAAGGGAGGATGTGTGAGTAACACAACGCCTCTGTGCCCACTGCAGTAGCATCAGCCAGAAAGTCAAAGCCTCGGCACTTGGCTGTATTGATTCACTGCTGGAGGGGGCCACTTGAGTTCTGGCAATGCTGAGATGTTTTCCATTAAGACAGAAAAAAGGGGGGGGGGGGAAGAAAAAGGAGGAGGCAATAACAGGCACCAGTCATTGTCCGTCTGCTGTAAAACCTGCAGAGCCTCCATTTGTGAGGAAGCAGCCCTTGTCCAGAGGGACAAAGACAGCTGCCTGCGTTGTTCCCAACTTGTAACGCTTATGATTACTTAGTGGGCAGGCTCTGAATCGCTCGTGGATGCATTTCGCCTGTCATCCACTGTCTTGTTAATGTCAGGAGCAGCCTGGGATGGATTTGAGCTGCTGCGGTGCAAGAGGGGGGAGAATCAAAGACCAAAACGCGGCTGAAAAAGCACGATGTTGCTGGCAAAATGTGCTGTGAGATCCCGATGCTTTCTGTCTGAGTGCTCACTTGGGCTCGTCACATCTTGTTAGTGGAGCAGGCTGGGTCCAAACCTTCTTGAAGGTGGTGGGAGGTTTGCTGTTGACCTGATGCTCGTTGTGTTTCGGCGCTGGGAAGGATGTCAAATGGAAGAGGGTGACCCAGCCCCCTGGAAGGGAGCGCAGCTGAGACATCCACGGTCCCCATTAGACAGAGTTTGGAGCTATTCACACTTTGTAGGGGCTAAACCGAAGGTCACGTCTACCTCGCGTAGCAAAACGCTCTTCAAACCAGAGCGCATCACTGGTAACCAGCACCTCAAAGGCAGAGCTTTAGGGTCCGGGTGTCTGCTCTGTATCTGACCCCACATCTGCGCACAGCAGCTCACACCCATGTGTGCCAAGCCCCATACTCTCAGAGCCGAGCGCTGATCCGGTTGCACAGCACCTCCGACTGCAGGAGCTCAGAATTGACTCTTGCAAATCCAACCCCCTCAGGGAAATCTGCTTTGGAGAAGAAAGGAATTACATCTACGTCAGGGTGGAAATTGGGGCCAAGTCCTTGGCAATTTCACACTGATTTCGTTCAGGGAGACTGGGACCTGTCTGTGATTATTGCTCTTCTTGAGTGTTCTTGGACCAAGAACTAATCACCATGAACATGGACATGCAGCAGCAGCGTCTTTCTGAGGCCTGTGGCTGCTGTTTAACACAATGCATTAGAAATGCATTGTTTTCACTGTATCTATGGTACTAAGAACCCTGGCAGCCCATCTATGATTTCTAAAGCAGCAAGAACAGCTTAGGAGCTCAAATATAAAGTCAGTGAGAGTTGGGTGCCTAATTCCTTTCAATCTTCTTTCTAATTCCTAGCCTCAGGGCTTTGAGGAAGTGGCTGGTTTGATTTGATGAAGGAAAAAGCCGCTCCATTAGCAGATCTGATGTTTGAGAGCTTTCTTTCAGCCTGTGATGAATCCCAGCACCCTCCATCAGGCCACACTTGCTGCTAGATGCTATTTTCCCTTCAGTGACATTATGTCTTAAACAAGCTTTCACTGTAATAACATTTGCAGTAATGAAATCACCCGGCTGCACAGTCTTCTTTTAACAGGAAAAATATCTGAGTTGGCTACAAAAGGAGATTTAAATGTCACAGAGAATGTGCTGTATGTGTCCATCAGAAGATAAGGTTTCTCTTTGTCGATGAGCAGAGACCCAGCGGTGACTGCTGGGCCTTCTGAGCACAAAGGCTCACCACGGCTCCTTGAATAGGGAATGGGGAGGCTTGGAGGGAGCGGGGAATAGGACAAGGAGAAGATGGCTAATACAGAGAGCTTTAAAAATCCCATAGTGGCTACAGAGCCGTAACAATGGCAAGGGGCTGCATTTGCAAATGAAACGAATCAAAATCAGCTTCTTGCCGTCTCAGTTCAGAGTTTGCTCCCTAACAGCAGCTGGCTGCACAGGATTGGGAAGGGAGGGAGGAAAGGATCTCTGAACTGAGTCAGGATGATCCCAGCAATGAGGCTCTAGACAGCTTGTAGGGGTCTTGGCAAGTCAGCACTTAAAGGGATGTTAACCGCCATATCCAAAGATCCAGAAGAGTGGCGCGGCTCCAGCTCACATCCAACCTTTCCAGCACTTCCTAACCCAGATGGGCAGCTGTCTTCTAGAGCTGTGCCAAGGGAGATGGATGTGCCTCTAGAGCCCATTCTGAGCAAAGCACCCCAAATTCCAGCAGGATACTTTAAAGCATCCTCCAGCTCCGACCTCTGCATTGCGTACCCAAGGTAAGCAGGATGCTCCTGAAGTCAATGTGTCAGCACCAGCATGAAACCAGCCCTACCGAGACCAGAATCCACACAAGAACTTCAGATCTGCACAGGAACCTTTAGCTCAATATGAAATGAAGAATGTCAGCGGGGGGGAGGAAGGGAAATGACACCAGATCCACCCAAACCAACCCATTTGAGTTAAACTACAACAAACTGGTTTGCAGTTCCCAAATGGCTCATTCTGCTGGAGCGGATGCAGGCACATCGCCTCTGCCCACTACACAGAGATTCTGATTTTCCTTGCATTCATTCCGTTTATGTGGACCTGATTTGCTTCAGCTGATTAGACCCTAAACTGATGCTTCAAATGAGATTGTCAGGAATAGCACTCCTGAAAACCTGGCTGCTTGATCCCCTAGGATGGGAATTCTTCCTCGCTTATCCCCAGGAAAGCTCTCACTCGATTGATTTATTCCAATAAGAGCTAAAAATTCCCAGTTCCATCAAAGCCCGTTGTAAAACCCTCAGCATCTTAAAGGCAGGATTTTACCAGCACATTTGGCTGTGCCCCAGGGTTGTTGGGGTTTTCTTGCTTCTTTCTTTCATTTTCTATTTTCTTGAGGAGCAGCTCTGTCAATGACTTGAAGGGTGACGTTAGAAACCATTGCGGTTTGCTGCTGGCTCTTAATGGTAACGTGACTTGTACCTCCAGCTTGGCTTTCCATCTGCTGCTAGCAGAGGCAGTAGTGTTACAGTCAACATGGAAAGCACTCCTGCTCCAAGGAGAGGACAAGCATAACGAAAGGAGGGAACCCTGTTAGAGCTGATGATTTAGCCTGAGCAAGGGCAGATCAGAAGATCTGCGATGCCCTAGAGCACGGCTATGAAAGGAATAACCTTTCCTGCCCAGGGCTGTTCGGTGCAGTAGGAAGAGGGACCCATTTTCCACCTCTGTTTTTTTGCACCAAGTAGTAAAGGTCACGAAGGACGAAAGATGGGGAGGTGGTAAAACACAAACCTGCTCCTCGCTCCCCGAAGACCTGGCAGTCTGAGCTGCTTTGCCTAATGGAAACAGGCAGCAAAGAACATTTTGGCTTTAATAATTCTAATTATTCCTCAGTATTGTGAAAGAAATTAGAAACCCAAATGAAATCGGCGTCCCATGGCACGAGGAAAGGTACGGCCGTGGAATGCAGGCATCTAAAACTGTCCTGAGTTGTGCCTTGCACAAAGACAGAAAATAACAGAGAATCTGCTTAGAAACAAGGAGCAGATTAAAGCAGAAACTTCTGCACAGTGACTGCTCAAAGTCATGCAGCCCTGAGCCTCCTGCACACAACTCCCATGCCAAAGCTTTCCTTGGCTTAACTTCCCTGGAACCAATGAGGATGTTTCCCTGTCTCCCGCCCTCCTTCCTCCTGAGGGATACGCAGCTGGGATTCCTTGACCTGGAAGTTACAGCAGCAATCGGTCCCTCGGGAGCAGGGCGCCTTTGGAGCTGGGAAGTGCCAAGGGATCAGACACGTAACAGGCTGTGAAATCCACACAGAGCTGATGCAGCCCCAAGGGTGTCTGTGGGGCTTCCCTGGAGACGCTGCCCCATGGGAAGGATCTGGATGTAAGGAGGGAAGGAACTCACTTCTATTGACAGTAAGGAAGCAGAAAATCCCCAGCCTTTGTCATAAGGCCCAGCTTTAACGCTGGGCACAGCATTCAAACATCCCAAAGTCTCCAGCAGTTGTTCATCAAGTAATGGATCAGGAAGACGATTCACACAGCCACATATGAGAGCTAAGGACCCAAACTGGACTTTCGCACAGAGGCAGCTATTTATGAGCATCCTCATCCATCATGCTGAAGGATGAAAGGCCAAATAAATGACCCTGCTACTGGCTACTGTTATTCCAGTGCTGCACAGAGGAAGAAGGGAAATACCTTGGAAGAACTTGGCTGAGCCTGGGAGGCTAAAGCCTGCCTTGCATTAAGCACTGGCACTAACAGGAAGTAAAGAAGCGTGGCCAGGTGAGGGGAGTCACTCTTATGCAGTGGCTCTTGGTTGATTTATGCTGCCCAGAGTAGAAGGTGGAATGAAGCTTCTCCTCCATTCATCCCATTCATTCTCA
>JAVHNF010056106.1:1298-11996 GCA_034783455.1 Micropsitta finschii
CATGCTCTGTGTGGGACAAGTAAAACTCTGGACAGGAGTTGTATTTTTCTTGATTTCCTACTGGCAATGCTTATCGCCCTAAATTGGCTTAATGTGGCAGAGAAGCAGACGACATAACACTTTGCTCTGCAGTAGCTGAGGTGCAGATAGAACTGAAACTGAGTAATCTGGCCTGGTAGCTGAAGGCTGAGGTAAAACTTCACATGAATCTGACCAGATAGGAGAAGATGGAACTAGAAAGCAGCCTGTAAATGCCCGACTGGCTGTGAGATGATTTAGTTTCATGCACATGCTTGTGAGTTAGGTGGTACTGTTAATGAATGAGACTTGTGGACACAGGAAGCCAGGCAGTAATTAACTGGGATGCCAGTGTGAGATTTCAGCTGCCTATATGGACTGACCTTTGCTAGTTTCATTTTCTTACAATTATGGTGTTTTCCTACATAAAACCTGAAGTTTCGTAATCCTGAAGACTTATGGAGTAGGAATGCAAATCAAAGAAGGACAGTGTTGTAAAATGTTTCACTCCTATATTGTGGCAGGAAATACAGTTTTAAAAGGAGATTTGAGGTGGTCAATTTATTTACCATCTGGGGATTCCAAATGCAGGTATTCTGGATAGAAGGTATAGCAGTTTTTTTATGATTTTTTTTTTTAAGGGGGCAAAACTCCCAAATACCCCTTGTCTAGGCTTAATGGTAGCTACTGTAAGAAGCTTAAATAAAGCTATGTTTTGTTTTTAATATATAAGTTCAGTAGCTCCTATACTTAGCTTTCTAAAGACTTTTCCTTTGAGGAATTATTCTGACTTCTAGCTAAAATAAATTATTTTCTTTTTTACAATCTTTCTAAGTTCTTTTATTTTTTTTTATTACTCCAACCTCACCATAATTTCAGTTTTCCAGGGGAAAGGGACTGTGAGATAGTGAAGATTTAATCAACTCTCCAAACATCATCAGAAAAAAATGGTTTACAGAGATAAGGGATCCTTCTCTCTAAAATAACAAAACCTTCCAGATGAAGCTTGATGACCTATGAGAGAAAAAAAATTAACTTTTATATAAATATATGTATATATAAACTGACACTAGTATGCCTTTTTTTTAAAAAAAAAGAATCAATATTCTAAAAAGTTTTTAAAATGACTGGAGGTTTAAAATTGACATATGTACAAGCAGTAAGAAACAGAAGAAAATCAGAAGCAGCTTCAGCAATGACAAGTGATGGTGAAGGACATTTCAGTTCCCTGTACAAATCAATACGCCCATATTTCTGACTGCATAATTATAAAATACATTATGTTCTAAGGTGAACATTTAACGAAATTGATGAGACAATTACCAAAGTAGTTGGACTCTCTTAAATTGTGTTTGCGATGATCATTACAGGGATTTTGCTGGCAGGCATTCCTTATTACCAGAGCTGTAAGGCTGTATATTCTAGAAAAAGCCATCAAAAAAGAAATTTTATATGCTGAGCTTTGAAAGAGAATATGAATTCTGCACTCTGCTAGTAGAAGAGCTGTGCAAAAAATGTGATGCTAAATTAAGCTTTGAAGAGTTTGCAAAGTTTCAGCTAAACAAAAATATTTCATACTAGACTTTGAGTAGAAAGCCTTTATTGGTATGTTTTGTTTAACTTAGGTGTATTGTTTTTAGTAAGTTTCCTTAACAGACTATGAATTTTAACAAATGTAGTAGGTTTGTGTGGCAAGGTTTTGGTACTGGGGGGCTATGGGGTGGCTTCTGTGAGAAGCTTCTAGAAGCTTCCTCAATGTCCAATAGAGCCAATGCCAGGCAGCTCCAAGATGGACCTGCCTCTGGCCTAAGGGAAGCCCATAAGTGATGATGATAACACCTCTTGGATAATATAGTTAAGAAGATGAAAAACACTGCTGTGCCAAAGCAGCCAGAGAGAGGAGTGAGAATATGTGAGAGAAGCAGCTCTGCTGACACCAAGGTCAGTGCAGAAGGAGGCGAAGGAGTGTTCCAGGCTCCAGAGCAGAGATTGCTCTGCAGCCTGTGGTGCAACCCATGGTGAGGCAGCTGTACTTCTGCAGCGCATGGAGGTCCATGGTGGAGCAGATCTTCACCTGCAGCCCTTGGAGGACCCCACGCCAGTGCAGGGGGATGCCCAAAGGAGGCTGTGACTGTGTGGGAAGCCTGCACTGGAGCAGGCTCCTGGCATGACCTGTGGACCCCTGGAGACAGGAGCCTGAGCTGAAGCAGGTTTGCTGCAGGACTTGTGACCCTGCTGGGGACACAAGCTGGAGCAATTCCTGAAGAACTGCAGCTCATGGGAAGGAGTCACATTGAAAAGTTCATGGAAGATAGTCTTCCGTGGGAGGGACCCCACACTGGAGCAGGGGAAGAGTGTGAGGAGTCCTCCCCTGAGGAGGAAGAAGCAGCAGGGACAGTGTATGACGAACTGACCTCAATCATCATTTCCTGTCCCCCTGCACATCTAGGGGAGAAGAGACAGAAAAAATTGGGAGTGAATCTGAGCCTGGGAAGAAGGAAGGAGTGTAAGGTGTTTTCAAGATTTGGTTTTATTTTGCATTACCCACTCTGATCTGATTGGTAATAAACTAAATTAATTTTCTCTGATAGACGCTGTTTTACCATCTGATTATAAATGTTGAGAGTGACCTCCCTGTTCTTATCTTGACCTATGAGCCTTCCTTATATTTTCTCTCCCCTGTCCAGCTGAGGAGGGAAATAATAAGGCAGCTTTAGTGGGCACTTGGTGTTCAGCCAGTGTCAATCTCCCACAACAACTAACCGGACACAGTGAACTTCAAAGACATACTTCATATCTAAACTGTGTCTTTTGGTCTTTTTCTTATTCTAGGGGTAGCCTTAGCCTATTGACTTTAACAGATATGTTCCAAATAAGCTATTTTGATTTTTTTTTTCCACCAAAGCAATTAACAGCAGGAATGTGCATTTTTTTTTTTTCCAGACAGCATTTTAGACTAAAACCAGTAAGAATATTTTTCTTCTAAGTTATATTGTTAAGACCAATGGGCTAAAATGATCCCAACTCATGTAGATGAGAGCACTCAGACAGAGTTTGTTGCACCAGTTTGGGGACCTGAGCTCGGAAATAATGAGACACACCCCAGTCAGTGATTTCTTGTGCTCTGTGAAATTCAGAAGTGTCACACTTTATAGTGGTTTAGAAGGGAGGAGTGCTCCTTGCAGGCACTGGAGGATGTAGAAGAGTATCCATTCAGAGATTAGCAGAAAGACACAAAAGAGGGAAGTTTCCCTAACTGTCTACGAAGCAAGCCAGCAAAAAAGCATTAACATCCCAACTAGAGCTTACTTCCCTGCTGCCCTTCAAAGGTAATACAAGAGGGAGATAAAGAGGCTAAAGCAGTGATATGTTGATGGAGCTGGAATGCACGAAGTTCTTGGGGCTGGGTGTGGAGGGGATACCTGAGGATTGTGCAAGGGGCCCCAGTAAGTTCTAGAAAGTGGTTGTTAACCTGAACAAAATTAAGGTACACATGCAGTTTCTCTCCTTTATGGATGTAGTTGTTGCTTAAAATATTTTAATTAATATTTAGTTAAACCTACTGTTAGAGAATATTTTTTAAGTCATCTTTGTAATGCTGAAGTTAGGGTGCTTCTTTCTTTGGAAAGAAGCATATGAGGTCAGGAGAAGAACACTAGTGAAAGTGATTAGCATAATAAACTCCTAAAATATATGCATCCTTACTCCTCCCCAGGTTCTAACAATTGAATTTTGAAGCTTAGCAATTACAGTCAGACATAGGACTGTCAAGCTTCCATAAGTGAAAATGGCTGCATTTCACATAGTTATCATATATCTATCTATATCTACATTTTCTCCTTTTTTCCATTCAGAAGTCTTATACAAATATAATTTAAAAACTCTGAGCACTTGTCTTGGGATATCTGAACAGTGTGAAGTCATTCAGGCAAATTTATATCTATATCTGAGGTTATATGGACAGATCAATGGAAAAAGACTACTGGCAGTGTCTGAGATGCACCTTGGACAAATCAAACTCACTAAACATATTGTACACATCTTAAGCAGATTTCCTTTTTTTCCAGGAGCTGCAAAGAAATATGCGAGAGAGAGGAAAGAGGCAGCACTCAAGACTTGGGAGATGGGTTTTAATCTTAGCCATGCTATATACTGGATTGAAATACCTCTTTCTACAGTATTTTAAGATCTTAGGGCTAAAAGTGTTTCTGTAGTGAGGCTTTATTGTTATTATTGTTGTTCATATTTAAATTTCTGCACTATATTATGGTTTATTTTAAGGCTGTACTGGAGTGACTCATGAAGAATTCTTATTTAGTGGGGTTTCATGGTTGTCACTGCTTTACTGTAAATTAGAAGTTATTTTCTTCCAGAGACTTCAATTGAATATCCAACTTTAGAAAACCAAATTCAGTTAAACAACTGTACAAATCTTTGTTCTTATTGTAATACATGTCTTTCTTTGTATTGTTGCAAATATGGAGGTGCAATGCAGGTTAGACCATAAGAGTCTTCAGTCTCTTACAGGATATATTTCAAGGCTTGTGCTCTTCAGAAATGCAATTGATGACTGAGGTTTGGTGGTTTGGTTTGGGTTTTTTTTTTTCCTTTAACAGGTTGTAAGCTGAAAAGGACTCTCCATTTTACTTAAATAGTCTATATGCTAAATTATGCTCTTTAATTCTACATAGGAAACTGTCTCTTACATTAACTTAACATCATTCCCCCTCCCTGACCCCACTTGACATTTAAAGCTTAAGCAACTACAGCCTACTTCTAACAAGTTCTTCAATGTAAATTAAAATGACATGGTGTTGAACAAAATCATCCCTTATCAAACAGTGCTGTCCTAGGGGATATTTTTTTAAATACTGTTCATGTACAAATAGAGGAATTCAATTTAAAAATAACCCAAGGCACTATGTAAACTTGTAATATTAGCAGAATGTAATGTAACTTGTCAGAGACCTCACCTTGTGTATTGTTATATATACATACACGTGTATATGTGCATATAGGCATACATACACAGGACTTTAATGTTACAAAACAGTGTCTTCTGCTGTCATGATTTGTGATAGTTTTATTTTATTTAGGATTATCTCTTGCTTTAATTGGCTGATTTAGACTTATTAATGTTAGCAGTATCCTGGAATCTTAATTTCTGTAGGATGTAGTTATGCAATGGTTTTGGGGTGGTTTCATATTTGTACATTTAAATAATTAGCATGAACATTGCTTCTCTTAGTTGCTTGCAAAGTAAATGATATGAATTGCACTTTTCAGGTTTTACCCAGGCTCATCTCCACAAACTCGGTTTTACCCTCTACCTGGGGATGAAAAATTCTTAAAATGTTATTTAGTACTTTGAACTATCACTGAACAAATGACTTCTGCAGGTTATCTGTAAATTGCCAAGTTGCTCAAAGTAAAGTTTGTTCTCAGATGAGAACCTTGTGTAGTCCTCTGTCTTTTGCAGGAGAACAGGAATAGATTGATCAATCTTCTCTTGGTCATGTGAAGAGAAAATGAACTCATCTTCCAAACTAGCTTGGGACATAATTATGATTAGACTCTTTCTAGAGTCTAGGGTTCCAGAGTTTAGGGTTCATTCACAATTATCTCTGTTGTTATGAAGGATTCAGAAGATTTTGTATAGCAAAGCTGTATTATTTAATTCACAGCTGTATGTTAAACATACATTAAACATCTGTTAAGCTCCGCTTTTTGTTTTGTTTCACATTCAGTGTGAATGCGTGTCATTCCTCAAATAGATCGGTAATATTAATGAAAACCATAACATCCTTATATAACACACATCCAAAACTATTCACTTGGCATTGATAATGTGCTTGCAGGGGCAGTAGATCATTAGCTGTAGCTCTTGCAAATCCTCCCTGTTTCACTATTGGTGGTTTCAGTAGATGTCTCAGGTGGAAAAAGCATAATATCAGTCAAATAACTTGTTTGAAATACTGAATGGTTAGATATCTAATATGTTTAATTCCTGTTGTCCAGTTAGAATTTTTAAAGACCAAATTAATTTTACTTTTTTTATTTTTTTTTTTTTTTGTGATGAAAATGAATAGACAACTGTACCAATGCAAACTCCTCTTTCCATGCATTTCTTCATATTTTTTATACCAGTAACAGCTCTTCCTTTGGGTTTAGCATTTCTTTGCTTTCTGGAGTATTTTCCTTTCATAGTTAAACCACAAAATTTTCTGGAAATAGGGTAATATATTAATATTACTACAATCAGAGAATGATTTGTTTACATAAAAATATTTTTGAAGATAGTTCAGATCATAGCCTACTTTATAATGCTCTAAGCAGCTTTACTTTCAATAGATAGAAACCCTTGAGTATTTTGCTTCTTGTCAGTGGTTTAAACAAATGACCAACAAATATGTCTTCTTGGATCCGATGTGCATTACATGCGTAGGATCAAGTGAAGCTCCTGCAAGAGATTCAAGATTAAAAATATTTTTGAAAGACTAGAAACCAATGGAATTTTAAAAATTACTCACACAATATTTTTCCATAAAACTGAACCTGAAAACCACTACAAAACCCAGATCTGCCCAAGAAAACAAGCTATTTATCTAATAGTTTAATTTATATTTTCTTTCTGCAGCAATACACTATTTGTAAAGATGCTGTCCCATGTGAGTCAGTCCTGAAGTCCTAAAAAAGTAGTAACAAAATACCTGGGTTGTTTACTGACATGGTATATGCAGTTTGATAGTTATAGGATTAATCAGGGAAGTACTTAAACATGTGCTTAACTTTAAACACTGCTTAAATCTCATCAGCTTTAATGGAATTTAATTATGTATGCAAGTACCCTCAAAGAATAAGATGATTTCCTGTAAACCAATTTTTTTTAAAAAGTTTACCATAGTAAAAAAGCTTTAACTGTAAATTTCCAGCTACCATACAGTGTGCGTGCCTAGTAAATGAACTGTTTAAAATTAATTTTAGCTGACTTGCTTTAGGAGTAGCAAAAGCAGTGAGTGTTTATCTATTTTATTCTTTCTTTAATGCTGATTAATGGAAAGAAGCAGTAAATGTAAAGCGTAGCTGGCCTCTTTTATCCTTGGTGCAACTCCACTGAATTCTGCAGAGTGCTGCTAGGGATGAATTTGGTCCATGTTGGCAGAATACTTGTTCTTACTGCATGTGACAGCACAATTTAATAGAAGTGTATTAAATATGCCATTTAGGCACCACATTTAGCATTTTTGAGATCTATAAGAAAGCAATTGAAGCACGTATGGTAAATTGCTCCCTGGAATTAATGGCCTGGCTTGTCTGTTGTCTACAAGATTAAAAATAAACAGGAAGTTTCCGAATCAGAAATTTCACAGGAAAACTGTGGGAGTTGATAAGCACACTTACTGTACTATCTAGATGGACCATTGGTTTGATCTTGCATGTCAGTTCCTATGTCCCTGCAAATGGCTTTTCAGTACACCAATGCCAAAATGAATTTGGTCTCAAGCAGAGTTTAGAATAAGTTTATTTTATTTAAAATTCTTGTGGTTTGGGAATATTAAAAAATAAAATGATGTTTTAGTAGAATGCATACATCTCAATGCATAAGTCTAATACATTTAAGAAAGCACAAATAACTTCAGCAACCTGTCTTCTGGGGTTATGGGAATTCAGCAGCTTCCAGAGTCAGACCAACAGTTGCTGATGATTTAGAAAAGAAATGAAGACTCCAGGTATATTTGAAGTTGAGCTCATTTTATTTACTGTATTGCAGTGTCAAAGTGCATGAATGTTCTGGTTCCAAAAGTGATCATTTTTTTGTGATCCAAGGGGCAGCCACTGAAACATCCAAGCATATAATTTATGGACACTGATGCTTTTATTTAATATCTATGAAATGCTCAGTTCTTAATATTGGAAATATACTGAATGATGAAACTTTTCTTTACACAGGAGGAAAGTACAAGAGAAATGCTCTTTTAATATGTATTTGGGTACCCAAGGGATATGAGAGCTGCACTAGTCATGTGTTAGTCCCTTGCATGTGAGTTTGTTTTAGATATATTTCAGATTTTGTACACTTGCAGATTTAAGTGTAAATTGAAAGCAGGTCAAGCTTTGCACCAAGACTAATATTATTGCAAGGCAACATCATTATATGGTCTAAAAATCATTCAACAAAAGAAACAGTTTATAGTAGGATTTTGCTTGGCACCTGAATGAAGTTAGCCACCTGTACCTGTGTATCATTTGTTTCTTACACACTGGTTTAACTTCTTTGAAAGTTAAAATGGAGAAACACCCTTTTTTTTTTTTTTTTTTTTTTTTTTTTTTTTAAAATTAGTATCCATTTCTGACAAAAATTTAGATAGGACAAGCTAATAGAGTAGTGCCAGAAGACAGCTGTCAAGAACTTGTTCTAGGAAGTTAATCTGTAACAAAATCAGAAGGTCTCAGCCTTGCCCCAGTGAAGAGCTGTGATTTCTGTCATTAAGTCTGCAAGCTACTTTAGAAGCTGAGCTACTGAATCTTTCTTCCCCACTCCCCATAGTAAATTCCAGCTATACCCTTGCATGGCCATGACCACCTGTTCTCCCACACCTGTTTCAATTACAAACCATATGCTGCATAGACTGGAACAGCTACGGACATGATGCGCTTTCTGAGCTTTCTTGTAAACACTTCATAGGCTTCCCAGTCTCTCCACTTCAAAATAAATTGAAAGCATTAATTTTGCTGAAAATCAGGACCAAGACTGGATTTGTTCTCAGTATTACCTTTGCTCCTTATGCAAGGAATTATAATGGTTGCTGAGTCATAAAAAGTCCTCAGAACTATCAGCATATTGCTACCGGATATTAGCACTATAGTTTCAAAATGAACCCTACTGTGATCAATGGTGAGAAACAGAAGATGCGGTAACTCTTGCTGTAACACAAGTACATTTACAAATAATCTGCAGGATGATACTTCCTAGGCTGATTAGGTGTTCAAACCAGTTTTATAATTGCATGTGCAAATAGAAAATATTTTTAAATTACTTTATGTGATGTAGTTTGGATAGCTAAATCCTCACTTTGTGTACACTAGACCTTCTAAAATACTTTTCAGTGAAGACATAATAATTTGTACATTAAATGTACAAAAGTACCATAAATGCTGCTCATACTTACAGGTATGGACACCTGTAAGTTCATAAACTTTTAGAAACATTATATGCTTGGATATTCAGTCATAGTGTACCTTTCATTCTCTTGTCACTGCAGTAAAAACTCGTTTAAAATATGTTCTGTGCCTTAAACTGGCTCCTAAGCAGGAAAACTTCCATACCCATTGAAGATTGATGAATGCTGAAGGCAGACTGTAAAAATATTTTTCCTGAATTTAGTAAGCTTTGTACTAGATCCATTCTTTGGACTTTCAATCACTTCCTACACAGAAGTGCAGATCCCATTTCCTCCTATAGCCATATTTCTTCACCAGCTTGTGCTAAATTGATTTGGAAAGGAAAAGAAACTTGCGCATAGACATAGTTTCTGAAGCCATTTGCATGTGGTGGAGATTGAGATGGTCTTATGAAATCCCTTTATGCTTCACTGACTTTCATCTACTGCAAAGCATTTGGATGAAGTGGAATTGCTTGCAAAATGATTTGTTATGGTATGGACTCTATGCTTCACTTTTACCTTTCATAATGAACTAGGAATGTATATTTATTACACTACGCAGGGGTAGTGAATCATCATGGGTGATGCAGAGATGAATGTTTAATGAATGTCATGGATAAACCAGGGTAATATTGCTCTCTTTGCCTATTATTGTCTAAAGAGCAGCAGCTGTCAACATAAAAAATCAATTATGTTTGTAATAGCTTGTCCTGGTGAAAAATCAAGGCTGCTAGAGGTTGTATGCATTCCTTCTTTGTCTCGCCCTTCTTTCTTCACTCCTCTTTTGCTTGTCTTTCACTTTCCCTGTTTTCTCTACTGTATATACAGTTCACTGATAACTTATTCAGAGGGAAAGTTCCAGCGTCAGAAATTAAGCACTGCTTGCTTTCTTGTTTTTCCTCCTCCTTTTTTTGGAGGGGGTGTCATATCTCATTCATCTTCACAGTCTTTCGGGAACTTTATTGTTTTAAGTCAATAGAAATGGCAAAACAATGTTCCTAAACAGAAACCTCAAGGAATCAAACCCTATAATTTTCAGAGCCTGATAACTTAATTTTAGCTTAACTTGCTGATTGAGCTACTAGAACTTCAGTTTATTACTTGCTTGATAGTGTTTATGAGAAGTTCATACCAAAAGTTTAAATTGAGTGTTGCTCAACCTAGAGTACCCATTTAGTAAAAAGAGAAATCTTCATCCTGACTTAGGCCAAGAATTTTTTTAAAAAGATTTGCTTTCAAAACTGATTTTAACATTACTTCAGAGAAAATAAAAATCAAACAGTTTTTGCAATATTTATCTGTTGGAAGTTCCACGATACAAGATGGAATAATACTTCCCATTTTTTGCATATTATTTTCACTTTGCCCTAAGTTAAAGTCCTAGATGGATGGATTCTAGTTTTCTGATGGTATCTCTGGTAGCTGCAATCTGATATTAGCTGAAACTACTCCATTTTCTGACAGACTTTTGGATGTCTAGGTCACCTGAATGCACAAGGAGAACTGTTTTTAACCA
>JAVHNF010056108.1:1829-20401 GCA_034783455.1 Micropsitta finschii
GTGTAGGTACATGGGGCAGAAACCCCTTCATGTGACCAACCCCCCTGGCCTCAGTGCCAGACATCCAAACACCCAGGGATACCCGGAGTCTTCCCCCCACAGGCAAGCATCTGAAGGCTTTCTGAATACTGGGGGCTTGGGAAGGCTGGTGCCACCCTTGCTGGGATGGTGCTATGGGGACAAGGGCATTCCCAGGGGGTCACTGGGCTGGGTGCGGAGGTCTTGATTCAGAAAGGGAAAAGAATGGAAACACTTTCGTGTTCATAACAACGACGAGCAAACCCATGTACAGTCATATCTGCGAATGAAAAAACACACACAGTAACTCCTTGGCATCACTGGGCACTGCAGCAATCCCTGCCTTTCCCCTGCCCTTTCCATGCCTGGGCACTAACAGAGCCTCTGCAAGAGCCCTCACTGCTGCATCACAGAGACATGTGGGAAACTGCGCAGACACAGGGATGCCCATGGGAATAGAGATTCCGAGCCCAACAGTGTGGCTGCTGTGGGTTAGCACAGACCGAGGGCATGGCTCACCTGCCATGATGGCTGCACCAGCTCACACCTCTGTAATGGGAGGAAATACAAGCACTGTACAGCAAAGGTAAGAAAAAACCAGTTTCTATCAGAGCCAAACTGATCAAACACGTGCAGTGTAGGCTCTAATGTCCCATACAGCTACCCTACCTTCACAAGGTGCCAGTCACACTGTTGAACCCTCATCTCTGAACCCTCGCTGGAGACAACAGGTCCCTGTGCAGGGCAGCCGGTGGGGGGACGTGTTAGGAGCTCAAGCCCAGATGGTCAATCCAGCCCCTGCAAATGCAGCCTCTGAGCAGAGCTGCTTTGTGCCTTGCCTCCCTCAGGTATCTGCCTGCTGCTGAGAGCATCACAAGCATCAGGGTGCTCATGGAGCTGTGCAGGAGCCTGAGTGACCCCATCCGCACTTCTTCCTTCCCTCCCAGCATCTGCAGGACAGAATCTTGTGCTTTAGAAAAATGAAACCTGATAAACTTCTGCTGGATGCTCTTGGCTAAAGCAACCACGACCTTTCAGTAACACTTCCCTTCAAGCATCAGTTCTGAGAATCCCCACTCCAGCTCTGCATGGCACATCTGAAAAGCCTAAATCACTGCTCGGGGCCATTTGCACCCCCCCAAGCAGGGTCTGACACCAACAAGCATTTTGTTAGAGGTGAGGGTTGATTCATCTCTCACCGACAGCATTCCCTAGCTGTGCCCTTGGGAACGGTAACACTGAGCTTGGAGTTAAAAATACATTCGGAGGCAGCAGCATGATATTTCTATTATGAATTCTCTTCATAAATGGCATTGCCATTAAATAAGTCTTAATACTAATGTCACCCACTGCAGGTGCCACCATCTCTGCTCCAGCAAACCCAAATGCTTCCATTAACACCTCCCTATGCAAGAGAGATTAATACATGCCACTTGAAGCACAGCATTATAGAAACTCTATCACTGCAAGCCCAACTGACTTCAATGTCTGAACAGAAACAGCACAATCCCCTGCAAGGACACACTGATGGGGCAGACTGGAAATCAGCGACCTGGAAGTGCCACAAGGTCAGCTGCAAGGGAGCACCCTCATTGCATCTGGTGAAGGGTAACGGAATTATCAAATTAGGGGATAATTTGGGTAAAAACCTTTCCCTGCCTGGACCATAACAGCATTCCTGATCAGCAGGAAACTGATGATGCGATGCGAACACCACACACTTCCCACGACCAGGTTCCAACAGCCTCTCCTGCTTTAAAAGACGCTCCAACATTTCCATCTATTTAAAAATAACCCATTTATGCTCCTCACAGGACAACTAAGGCAAGTCTCCCAACCCACACCAGAGCTCTGCATTAGCCCTCTGGCCACCGGGCCACCAGCCAGCACATCTGCCAGGAAACCCTGCAGCAAGCCCCACAGCCCTGCATGGAGATGCTGGCAAAGGTTACCATGAACCAGCTCTGGAGGAATCCTGGGGACAAGCCCAGGCCACCCCGAAGTCCTTCACATGGAGGAGGCTCTGGAGGTACTGGACCCAGTTGGTTCACTGTTGTGGGAACTGGAAGCTCCACTGCAACCCCCCCAGCCAGGGTCTGGGCAGGTACTTTGCAATGAACCATCACCACTTACAGACTGAAGCAATTCAGGGCAGCAACTAAAATACTTATCTCAAGAAAAACAACTTCTTTTCTATAGTCTGTGTGCTCGAGGCAACCAAACTGAAGAGGAACAGGGTGTTTCTGAAGCAGGCAGAGAACCCAGTGCTGTGAATCAAGCAGAGGAACCACAGCTTTGCTCCAGGTCAACTTCTCTGCTGCTCTTTGCTAAAAACATGTAGAGAAATCCTGAGAGCGTAACTAAGTATTCATATTGCCTATATACTTGAATTAAAAATATATGGTGAATACATGTGTCTATACAGCACTTACTACATATATACACACACCGAGAGTGTGCCTGGAGTATACGCACATGTACTCACCCAGTATATATTAACCTATATTGCTCAAGTATATATGCTCTGTACAGTATACAGCCATACGGACACAGAACACAGGTATTTATACATGTGTACAAGACACACTACGTATTTCTATGTAAACACTATACAATTATATGAACATATGCCCACACTTGCACAGTAGAAAGGAATCTGCAGCCAAAATCTAATTGGGGTGGGGGGAAAAAAGACAAAACCCTACGTAGTAACACACACAACATGAGAAAGGTTGAAGTTCCTAAGAAAACAAAGGCCTCAGAGAAGCAAGGAGGGCACAGGAGGGCTCACGTTCTCCTTCCCTGCCCAGCCCTCCTTGCAGGGCTGGCAACGCTGGTTGCATTTCACTGTTTGGTGAGGTTTTGTGCAACGAGAGGAACCGGGAGGGTTCAGGTGATCCCTGATGAGCAGCAGCCACGGCCAGGGATGCTCCTGAAGAGCCGAGCCGGATGCTTGGGGCAGCGGGGGTGGCTGATGGGTAACTGGGGCCCTCAGCGCCCAGCCAAAGGGTGTCCCACCGAGACATGCTCCTCCTTTCATCCACACAGTGTGAAACAGCACAATGCCAGGGATGCTCAGAGACGTTATTATCATAAGGCATTTAAAGAAAAAAAAGATCCTTCCATTTTTCCCCACCCCAAAGGCCAGGAGGTGCCAGGAGAGCGTGAGCTGTTGAGCAGCTTGAAAAGCCACTGCTGTGGCTCATGCAGCATGTGGTGGTGTATTATTACTATTGTTTTCAACAAAGCCCCTACAGACCCCTTTCTGCCTTATCCAGCCAAAGTCTCACAAGCAACACCACTGCAGACACTTGCACCCATCCTGACTGCACACTTGACTGCCCGTCCCCAAGGCTCTGCTTCCAGGTTCATCCAATTCTGGCTAAATTCAGAGTTATCTCCCACCAGCAAAGTGATGTGGGGAAAACTAAAGGGAAAGCATCAAACTACCCCAAGTTGTCTGAAATAAGCTTCTGTGTGCTCAGGACAAAACAAGAGAGGAAATCAGAAGGTGAAGGTGAGCATGATGGCAGAGACAGAGAACTCCTCAATGGCATTTTACATCTTGTGACATTTCCAGGCTGGGACATCAACCGGTGTTACGGAGTTCTGATCCATCCCAAAGACTTCTACAGATTTCACAACCATAAGCCTGACTCCCCTGGGATAAAAAGTGAAGAATTAAAACTAAAAATTCTGCCTCTGGAAGAGCCTGAGTGCAAGGTTCAAAGAATATAAAAAGCAATTCAAAACTATTTCTTTTTTCCACTTTCTCTTAAGGCTCAGTAAAGTTTTTGCTTGTTTCAAGTAATTCCTTATCGTACATGTCATGGTCCTTAGAAAGCAGCATGAGCACACACAGAGCAACGCACGGTGCCCTCCCTCTGATGTGGGAAGTGGGTAAATCATCATTTCCCAATGGTTGTAAAACCTGGAGCACAAAGAACATCCTGTCCTGATGACACCGTCCATGTAGAGGGAAAGCTCAGGCTCAACTCAGCCAACCTGGTGACTCAGCTGTACACCAGCCCACGTGCTGGTATCTCCTCTCCTGCAGTCCCACAAACACCCCAACCTGCCACCCTGACGAGGAACCCTTCCATCCTTATGGCATGTGATGGGAGAGCAAAGCGTCTTTCTAAGTAAATATCCGGAGATAAGTGGTGCCACACCTGGAATAAACCTTACTCCAGAAACCCGGAGTGAGTATCATGGGGCAAGACCAAAAACCCATGTAAAGAAACAGCAGAACATACAATTTAGTAAAGTATTAAACATGTTCCTCAGCAGGGATGCTTTAACTTGGGGCCTACAAAGGAAAGTCACCCATGCTTTTTCCTGTGGATGCTCAATTCCCTGTCTAGCTGCCACACAACATCCTACCAATGAAAAATCAGATCGAAAACTCAGTGTCTGGGCTCAGCAGCACCAAAACCCACTAATGCTAAGCTCAGTGCTCCAGCACCATGAATGCACGACTAAACAGCAAGCTGTGAGCCAGTGTGTGAATCTGCATGTCCTACACACCAGTACAAACCTGTCTGCATGACCTACACACCAGGAGAAACCATGCCTGTGGCATGGTCTCAGGTGCTTGCTTACTGCCTCCAGATCAATGCAAAACCCTGACTTAAATCTGCAAGACACCGCCTCAGGAAAACCATGCTGGAGGCTGTCTCCAAGGCAAAGCTGGAAAGCTCTCGGAACTGCAAGACCTTCAATTTCTTCATGTCAAAAATGAAATGGGAAGAACTCTAGAAATGCAAGATACACTTGGGCTCCTAACTGTGAAAGCAGAGACCTCTGCAGATGATTTCTCCTTTCCACCACCCCTCACTGTATGGTTACAGCACTTTGCAGACCACTGGTACCTACAACTTGGGTGATGCCTGCTCTCCCAGCAGCAGTCCCTGCTGTCCTCCATGGTGGTGTTTGTGGCTGTGGGTGCCATTCAGAGGTGGGTGCCACCATGGGCCTCAATGCCTGGCTCCTGCTGGCCCACAGCTTTGGTGCAAGCCAGGAGCAAACACCCTCCTGCTGCCCCACTGTAAAGCCCACATCACCTTCCCCTGACAGGACCAGAGGGAAAGGCCTAGGGTTTTATGCACTTTCAGCATCATTCTGTTTTCAAAGAAGAGAACCCCTGGGAGTCAAGATCCCACCCTGGTGATAAAGGAGCTGATGAAGAAGTGGTGATGGAGAGTCCCAGCAGGGCCTGGGCCACCTTCCTGGCCTCTGTGGGGACAACCTGCAGTATCTCTTGGCTGAGGTGGCCCAGGATGTGCAGGGATCCCGGGCAACCCTTCATGTGCCCGTGTACAAAGTGGATGGGAAAAAGCCTGAGGAGACAGGAAGAAAGATGCCTCCCTCGTCTTGCTGGCCCTGGGGGACAAGAGGATGGCTCTGATGTGAGGATGAGGGGACAGCAGCTGTCCCAGAGCATGGGACATGGCAGGAGGACACTGGGGGAAAGGGGAGGGTGACGGGGGAAATCTGAGCTAAAATGGCCACGTTTCAATGCAGACAGAAGTCTCGGTGTCCCCACCTGAAGATGGGTCAGGCAATGCTCCCCCTGCCCAGGCTTTCCCGGGGCAGCCAGGCTTTGACTGCAGGGAGACAGGGAAAAGGGGAAAATCCAAACAACTGGATACCTTCCCCTTTTCCAACGCCAAACAGTTTTGTCAGGGGAAACAGAACCTGATTCCCATCCCTATCTCAATGCAGGCAATGAGGAACAGTCTTCAGGGAAGTCTGATGCGAGGAGACAAGCCAGCACTATGCAACATCTTTTCTGTTTAATTCCACATGTTCTTGGGTTTAAGGTTCTCAGGGCTCTCTCTGAGCAAGGGCTTGTCCATCCCAGCCGAGCAGAGTGCCCGTGGGGGTAGACTGTGTCCCCAGGCAGCTCCTTCCACCCCGAGAACACGGGCAGGTTACACTTCACCCTGGAGAGGAACGTCAGGAACATGAATGGATTGGGGAGGAACAGACAATGAAAGACACTGTCTCTAAAGACAGTGTCTCTAAAAGACTCTATGTCTCTAAATTTCATTTAGAGACATAGAGGATTCTGAAAACCATACTGGAAGCTGATCATCCCTTGAGTTCATCACATAGTGTGAAAACAAAGGAATACTGGAAGTTGGACACAAGTGTATGCATCACAGCAATTTGCTGCCAATACTGGGCATGCATGGGAGTTCAGTACCTTCATATATTCAGATAAAGAGGGTAAACTAATTCACTTGGATGAAAAACATCGTGAAGGACAAAAAAGGTACCTCCATTCATTGCAGTTCATGTGCCACTGGTAGGATGGAACAGCGCAAGCTATTACTTCATGCTTTCTGGAATAGACTGCAGTTTCTTCCAGATCAGATGAAAAAAATAATTCCAGCAATGTCCAGTCTTGTCTTGAGAGGGGAAAGTCAATTCTCCTCCTTGCTTTCATGTGCTCCAGAGATTTTATGGGATCCAGGCTGTGCACTCAGGCTTCATATGCTGTTGGTATTTTAAAAGTCCACAAGGTGATACGTAGGTCATCTTCTACTCTAGGAAAAGTTGTGGAAAATGAGATTGTACTTTGTTTGCAATGGACCTTGTCCTGGGTGCTTACTCTCTTACAACAGTTGGTGGATGCCTATTTTCAGCACTGCTGAGAGCCCACTTTGAAGTCCCTTGAAGTGGCTCAAGTTGTGCACCGAAGTCACTAAACGTTTAAATACAGGCCCAGGTGTTTAAAGAAATTCTTCTTTTAAACTATCTTCTGTAAAATGTGGTTCTATCTGCTGTAATATTGTTTAGTGCACATAGTTCAGCCAAATTTCATAATGCATTGTACCATCACTTGGCCTTCGGCTGAATGCTGCTGTCTCTTAAGTCTTTTGGAGAAAGAAGTCTTGGCTACAGCGTTTTATGCTGGTCCCTGATCTAAGAGAGAGACAAGACATAAACACACTATGGTAGCTTGTGCTTGCCAAGCCCAATTTGCAATTTTTATGTCTTATTGAATAACCCTACATTTTCTTTCAATTCTCAGAGTTGTCGTGTGTAACCTTTACCCCTTTGTGAAGACTGTATCTTCTCCAGGTGTAACTGTGCAAGAGGCAGTGGAAAATATTGATATTGGTAAGTTAAAGGGAGAGCAAATCTATTCTCCAGGCAGACCTGATGTTCTGGTCTCTTTAAGTGGTCTCTGTAGTTTCCTTTTTGTTTGGTACCCTTGCACACCCATAAAGGAAGTATTCTAAGTTGCTCAGGAGTTGCAAGGGGCAGACTGAAAGCACAGCTGGGTAAACCTCATTGCTTTTTAGCAGATCATAGATGTACAGTTAAAGAGGCAAGTGGCTGCTGCACAGGTTTGCAAACCATGCTGCATAGGTGGGCAAGTCATGCATGCCCAGAAGAAGCAGCCTGATGTACTGTAGAAGGCTGTGCTGGGAAAGACCAGGTGGAGCATGCTTACTACTAAATACAGAGAGCAGATTATACCTCTTTTGCAGCGTCTGGCAGTGTAATAAAAATAAAAACCATGAGCTTTGGAGAGGAAAAGCTGAACCACTGAAAGAGCTTTGGGTATTGCTGAGAGCTTCGCTGCAGGAAGCTGTTACAAGGAAAGGGGTTGGTCTGCATATATGGGAGAGTAGTTGGGACCTGAGTTTGGAAGCATGGACACCTGTATCATCAACAGTTTTGCTCTTTCTGCTACTTATTAACCCCATAAGACTTGCTGTTCCTTCAGTGCAGCAGCTCTGGTTGGCAGCTTGTCAACAGTACAGACATGCTTCTGTACCATGAGGTTGGATTGAGATTGAATTTTCTTGCAGTAGTTTAGTCCAAATGACGCCCAGCAGAGCTCTCTATTAAATATTTTATGGAGTAATGTGTGGCAGTGCCAGCTTCTACTTTTCCTGTGCAACAGCCTAGTATCTTGTACGATTTAAACTGTTGTAATAGTTGTGCAGAGTCACATTTAAGGGGGAAGTGTGGCATTTTATTTTACACAGAGGACCTGGGCAGGGGTTGTTAATATTTGCAGAGAGCTTTGGGAACCTCTGTTGCTTGGCAGCATAGAAGCAAATCTTCCTATAGAGCCCTCCTCAGCCCATTGTTGCAGAGAATGGTGCTTAAATGGTAAATGGAGATGAGCCATCCTCCTTAGGATGTGGTCGTGCTACTTGAAGACATTCTTGCCGCAGCTGCTCAGTGCAGCCTGGGACCTGTTTCCTCACTCTGTCTCCAGCTGCAGCTCTGCCTGTGTCTCCAAAGGCCAGTCACCAGTGGGCAGAGTCAAACTCGCCAGCCTTGTGCATTTTGAAGAGTACTGTTGCAGTCCCTTCTTGCTGGAGAGAGGGAGGCACATTCATCAGGCACAAATGATCCATTGGTGCATGTCCTTTCTTGGCCTCAGATGTGGCTCCTGTTGCCGTGTCCAGAAGGGAAGTGCTTCATGCCTCCATTCTTCTCTTGCAGGAGGAGTTGCTTTGCTGCGGGCAGCTGCCAAGAACCATGCTCGTGTGACCGTTGTGTGTGACCCTGCAGACTACTCTGCAGTAGCAAAAGAAATGGCAACATCAAGGGACAAAGATACTTCTATGGAGACCAGGCGTCACCTTGCACTCAAGGTTTGTTGTATTTGCTTGCAGCGAAGGACTAAGCCAGACTTGGTTGCCTTTAAACACCAACTTCTTTGTAAGTTGATGCTTTTAAGTTGACAAATGTTCCCCATTCTGTCCCCAGGCTTTCACTCACACTGCTCAGTATGATGCAGCCGTCTCTGACTACTTTAGGAAGGAGTACAGCAAGGGGGTGTCCCAGCTGCCCTTGAGGTATGGTATGAATCCTCACCAGAGTCCTGCGCAGCTCTACACAATGAGATCCAAACTTCCTATGACAGGTGAGGCCTAGGCCATGCTGGCCAAAAGGGAGCTCAGGGATAGCTAGAAAAGGAGGTGCTTGGGCATGTCTCCTCATTGTCTTTAAAACTGAAACATCGCCTCCTACTTTAGTCCAAAGAATGGCAAGCAGCGCCTTAACAACTACTTTGTTACTGAGTAGCACTAGCTTTGCAATGGAAAGGTGGAGCTGTGTGAGACAGAAAAGCCCGTCTGCTGCAGGACTTGCTGTAGCTCTCCATTTCCTATTGGTGTAGGATGGTGTGTCCACACTGAAGACAATTGGAACAGATTTACGTAATGAACTTTCTGCTTGACATCTGATGTGGATTTTATGAAGGAGAGCCTCTTCATCCTTTCAGGATGCTTTGCTACTTCCTGTTTTTCTTATTTAGTTGTCTTCTCAGGATTTTTTGCCACCATTTACTCAGTCTAGAAACCAAGCTGTTTCCTCTAGGTTCGAATGGGGTTTGTTCTTCCATTTATTTATTTATTTATTTATTTATTTGATGGTTTTGAGGAGAGGTTTTTTACCTTGGCGTTTTAAACTGCTGCTTCTGCTGGTGATGGCAGAGAGAAGGGATACAAGTATCACTTGCAAGAGTTTGTGGCATGTCTGGTGTGTACCTGCTATTTTGCAGGGTATGCCACCCATGACAGCATTGTTGCATTAAGGGATACCCCTGTTCTGGAGAGAAAGAAAGTCTGGCTGCTCTTGTTCTTGAGTTGCTGTGTTGGTACAAGCAGTTCTTGCAGAGCCAGGGCTAAAGGTTTTGAAAATAGACTTTTAAATGGGCTTTACTCTTGGCATGGATTTCTAGTGAAAAGACCAGATCAAGCATTTTAATACAAACTTGGCCTAAATTTTGTGTTTATGAGTGGTTCTGTTGACATCAGTTAGAGACAATGTGTGCTTAAAGTTTGGTTAGTGCCAGAGTACTTCGTTGAATCAGAGCCATAGTCACTATATGAAATTTATATACTAGATTTTAAAGAAATCTACCTGCTAGTGGATGTACTTTTTGTATTCTTCCCTAACAACTCTGCCTATGCACCTTGATCAAAATCAAGCTCTGGTAGACTTCCACAGAAAGAGATAGCTCTTCTTCCAAATGGCTGTCAGTTGAAGAACTCAAAGAACATAAGGGGGAATGTTCTTTCTTTGTTCCCCTTTCACAAGAGCGGGTGTGCATAGGGACAGTGTGTGTCTTGCTCTAAGGTCATATCAACAGCTTCAGTTAGGGAAGAGAATTGTATTTGCATATATTTGTCCCCAGTCTCAAGCCTGTGCCTACAAGACACAGGCTTTTCAGGGTTAACCAGTTGCTGAGGAGATAGTTTAACAAGAATAATTCATAGCTATTTTGGTTCCTGGGGGGAGAAATCTCTTCTGCTTGCTCTCCAGACTCTGGGGAGAGGGGTCTGCCTGCTTTAATTAATGCATCTATTTGTGTGCTGTGTTTGCAGTGGTGAATGGCTCTCCAGGGTTCATCAACCTGTGTGATGCTCTCAATGCCTGGCAGCTGGTGAAGGAACTCAAGCTGGCATTAGGCATTCCTGCTGCAGCCTCCTTCAAGCATGTCAGTCCTGCAGGTAGGGTGGCTCCATGTTGCCATGCTTTTCTGTTTGAATAGACTCCAGCTTTTGGCAGGCCCGGTGAGTGCTGTATCAGTGTCCCTTACCCTGGCAGTCGAGGGAGGTCTCAGGATTGAGTGCCCTGGCTTGTCTTTCCCACTAGGTGCTGCTGTTGGAATACCTCTCAGCGAAGAGGAGGCGCAAGTCTGCATGGTGCACGACTTCCACAAGACTTTAACACCCTTGGCATCTGCCTATGCACGAAGCAGAGGTGAGAAGTCCAGGAATAAACTAGTGTGTCCAAGGAGCTGAGCTGAATTCTCAGCACCTAAACAGCATGCTTAGCGCTTGGCAGGCTCTTCCCTTTGCATTGTATTTCTCCTCTGTATGGTTTTTCTCCATAAGGTTCTTATTGACTGAATTAAATGTCTATCAAGCATTGTTTTCCAAGTGAGCTGACCTATTGTTTCAAAGAGGCCAAAACCACTTTGGATTCCTGTTCGTTGATGTATATAGAAGATGTGTAGTTTTTATTTATTTAATTAAATATGTATTTACACAAATATTTGTATAAATCTGTTTGGTTTTGGCTAAAGGATTTGAATAAACAGCTGTGCTGGTAGCACACTCAGCCTTCCACTGCAGATGGGGTGCTCAGGAGTACTTAGTTGGAGTAGAAATGTTTCTGGCTGGTATTTGGTGGGTGCTTTTAATGCTTTTGTTCTTCAGAGCTCATCTCCCCACCCCATCCCACCCCCAGAAATATGTAAATAAAAATAGCTTTCTCTTCTTATGTGAGATACTTTGCTAATTCTCTCATTTTCCATGGCATTCCTAGAAAATCTGCACAGATGAGAGAAAGCAAAGCAAACTTATTTGACAAGGGGCACATCAGTTTGGGTTCATTTTTCACCCTTTAAAGACTGCCTTTGAATGCTGTCCTCAGAAAGCCATTGCATGATTGATAGAAAAATAAATCTTTAGAATGGCAGGGACAGAAGAATTGTCCTTGCTAAGTAGCAGAGCATCTGTGATGAGAGCTGAGTTCACCTTAGCTACGTCATTAAATGTACAGAATGTCTATTAAAAAAACTTTTAGCTACTTTTCTAGCTCTGGTTTCTTACAGGAGAAGCCAGATGAGAGCATAGGCATCTAAAAGCTTTCATCTTTTTCCAACTATCTCCCATCCAAAATCTTTCTGCATGACCCTTGCCTCTCCTTGTCCTCTTGCCACCATGGCTACAGCATTGCTGTTTGTGGGGATGGAGGTAGTCATTACAGAGTCAGAGCTTTGACAAAGGCAGTGGAAAATAAAGAATATCTGAACTGTGGGAATATTGAAAGGTGCATGTGTTTGAGGTAGGATTTTTCATCCTTGTTGTTCCTACATGGTCTCTTATTTTTGCTGTAGGATTAAATTATTAGCTCTCATGGCAATGGACTGTGTTGTAGGAGCAAAGACTTTCCTTTGTGTTATGCTAGAGTTTGCTAAGTTGCTGAAGATAAGATTTTTCAGGTGCTGACCGGATGTCTTCTTTTGGTGACTTCATTGCCTTGTCTGACATCTGCGATGTGGCTACAGCCAAGATCATTTCCAGAGAGGTTAGTTAAACAGCAACAAAGCCTTTGAGTATAAAAATGACAATTACACTAGATGAAGTCATTGGTTTGTAACAGCCATTCTGTTTGAATTTGACCCATTTTACTCAAGACTATTGGTCCATTTGTGTAAGTTTGGATCTGGAGGGCAGAATTTACACCTACCTTTTGGTGCGTTTTTCTCCCTACCAGTTAAAACCTGGCTGTGTGCTAGAGCCTGTGACATAGCAGTGCTTGAAATGCTATTTTCGAGGAGGTGATTGGAAACCTCAGCTTCTGAGTAGGCCTCTGGAAATGAGCCCTGATTACTTTGTCACAAGTATCTGTCTGGTTGAAGGGCTGTAAGTAGAACAATAGGACTGGAGAGCTGATGGCCAGCCTCTTGCCCAGGGCAGGAATGTGGCTGTGTATTGCTACCTGGCAGTTGATGCAAGTTATATGTAGGCTCATCCACTTTCCAGGCTGTACTTTTTACTTTGCTGGATTCAACATGAACTCTGTAGCTTACTGCATTGCACAAGTCTCTAGTTTACATACAAAGTTAAACAGATGGGAGTTAATGCTTTACCAAACGCCTTCATCCCATTATATGTTGCTTACAGTGTTTTTTTGAGGGAGGGATGTCACAATGAAAAGGGCTGTCCTGTACATTGGAGGCTTCTTTTCAAACAAATGACAGAGCGCATTTGACTGGATTGTGAGGAAAACATTTGGTATCCTACTACTTAGAAACAAAATCCCACCTACATTGTAGGATGAGAATGGGAAAGGTGTGTATCACTTCATGGAACTGATGAATGGAAACTCTCCTCAGTTTTAAGGCTGTTAACAGCTCTTAGGCCAGTATTTCTGTCTCATCAGACGTGTCACTATTGAAATAAGGATCTGATTTTTTTTAAGCCATGTTTACTGTTAGGACTTTAAAGTGGGGATGTTGTGCATGGGGTTTTTCCCCCTAAAGAGGAATATTAGTTATTAGTTCCATTCTGCTGAAAGTGATGGTGACTATTTTTTACTTACTTCTGCCAAGAGCTTACAGCACTCCACTGTTTCCACTTTCCAGGACTGAAACCAAAGTTGTAATGGTGCCTTTGTCATATGGTACATACAGACCCCAAGAGGTGTGCCTTCAGTGCTTTTCTGGAAATGGCACACGGAGCTTTCAGTATTAGCCCCTCTTTCTTTCACATGAAAGCTGAAATCTGTGTGTTACAGGTATCTGATGGTGTGGTAGCTCCTGGCTATGAGGAAGAAGCTCTCAAAATCCTTTCCAAAAAGAAGAATGGTGGTTACTGTGTCCTTCAGGTTTGTATTCCTGCTCCACTATAACCCTGTACCTGCTTTTCACAGAAGTTAGTGTTCAAATAGCTGGGAAGGCTTATCCAGGTCCCTCTACAGTGCTTGGAAGTGTTTCCTTTAGGTCTTTGGGGATTCCTGTATGAGCTGGAATTCCACCAGCAGTGTTGTAGTCATGTCATTATAAAATTACTCCTCTCTATGACTATAATGCCTTCCTTGGCTTTCACAGTGATGTGGATTTAAAGTAATTGAGTCTATGATAGGCCAGAGTACTTCAAAGAGACAGAATTTCTGTGCTCTCTTTGCCAGCTTTCCTCTCACTTCTCCTGAATTTGTTTTCTTTCTGAATGTATCTAAGATATAGTGTCTCAGTGATTTTGTCTTATCGCTGGGGGAAGTCTTGTCTGGGCATGGGGTATTTATAGGTCAGTCTGCATGACAGTCAGTGATGAAGATAGCAGCACAGGGAGAGATTGGACTTGGGATGCAAGATCGNNNNCTGCAACCAGGACGCTTGTTGAGAAATATTACTATAGTGTGGTCTAGTCAGTATCAGCTTGCCTTTGTAGTTTCTGCAGTGATTGTCGGGACTTCAGAATCATCCAGTTTTGGTGAGCATGACTAATGGATTACAGAGCGCTCTCAGCAGCCAGACAGGTCCTGTTTCTGGCTGACTCTGAGAGACAAATGAGCAGAGAACTTTGCTATAGTGTTACAAAAAGAAAATCTAAGGCTTAGCTGAAGCTGCAATTGTAGTGTTACTACCAGGGGAGCTGTAGAAGATGGCTCAGGAGCTTCAGGCAAGAAGGAATGAAATGGCAGACAATCTTGGCAGATGATTACTTCCTGAATTCAATTAGCTTTGCAAGGATG
The DNA here is from genome assembly GCA_034783455.1 of Micropsitta finschii. Taxonomy (NCBI): domain Eukaryota; kingdom Metazoa; phylum Chordata; class Aves; order Psittaciformes; family Psittacidae; genus Micropsitta; species Micropsitta finschii. The sequence goes on from JAVHNF010056108.1 coordinate 16,089, forward strand.
AGGTTGTATTGGTTAACCCTGTATCTTCAGGGCCTGTCTGCAGAGGGATGCTAAGAAAAGTTGGTCAGAACAAATGTAAATAGATTAGGGAAACCACATTCAGAGGTGATAGCCTTAATCCAGTTTACTTTATGTCTCAATAACCTGAGGCTACCAGAATTCTAAATAAGCCCATGCATGATAGACTGAATGCAGTTTGTAACAGTTCCACTTAACTTTACCCCTTACACTGCTATGTGCTTGTTCAGAGATGTGCCCCAAGAGAGTGCATTTCTGGAAATAAGCACAATCTCTTTTCTCTTGAATGTCAAAGAGGGTTGGGAGTTGTACCTTGAGGCATGTATGAAAGAACTCAAAATGTTTCTACTTTCCGGTGCAACACTGCAAGACTCTTTTCGTGTGGATGTTTTCTGTGCCAGACTAGAAGACTTCGTAGAGTTTATAGCTTGCAATGTGAACATTTGTATATAAACATCTCTACTGCATTACCTCTCTTCACCCTGTACATGTCACTTTGTGCTGTTGAGACCTTGCTGTTCCAGTTGCTTCTAATTACTTCTGATGATTTGACATTGCTTTCCATGAACAGTTCACTACTTTTGTGATGTACTTTTTTGTGATAACATGTTTTAACTGAAGCTGTTAGTGGATGCAGCTTTTGATTGTTCTAAGAGCATTTTATTGGCCTCTCCTTTGGCTTGTAGATGGATCCCCATTACGAGCCAGACGACAATGAGATTCGAACTCTCTATGGCTTGCACCTCATGCAGAAGAGGAACAATGCAGTCATCGACCGGTCCTTGTTCAAGAACGTTGTTACAAAGAACAAAAATGTAAGTGTCAGGGAATGAATGAGCTTAAATCCTGGTGGAATGAGCTGGTGTGCTTTCATGGAGGAAGTCAGCACTGGTTTGTTTTAAGAGCTCTTAAAATATTTTAATGACATTTAATTGGCATTTAAATTGTTTTGACAGTGCAGCAAATTTCTGGGCCAAATATACTTGTGTAAATCAGGGTAGTTTGCCTTTGGTTTGATTCCTTGCATAAATAAGAGGAGCTGAACCTTTCCTTTTTCCTCTGACTAGCACAATATTTGTGTTTCTTATAAGTAAGAAGTTACCATGTGTGATTTTTTCTTTTTTTCTTTTTTTTTTCTTTATGGTGAGACAGCCATGTGCTGAGGATCTCTTGTGATCTCAGTCTGACCCACTGCTTAGTTCTTCCTTTTGTGTTCAGTGTGTCGTGTAAACCCTGGCCTTGCTAATACTGGTCACATCATCAGGAAGTTATCAGTTACTTCTTTGTCTTTGATCTTGTTATCATTAAAAACCAGATGTTAATGAGCACGTGATTAATCCTAGGTTTAGAAGCAAGTTCAGACATTGAGGTAATAAAAATAAGCTTAGTAAATTAGTAATGGAACAGACTTAATAATACTTCATGCAGATACTGAGCTCTATTGTTTTGTGGTGGTCTATTGTGTACTTCAGCATGTGCTTAGCTTTTTACCTATAAGCACATCTGATGTCAATGAGTACAGAAGACTTCGCAGGCTTAATGCCAGTGATGGAGCCCTCTTGACCTGGTAAGGTTGAGTCATAGGATCGTAGAATCAACTAGGTTGGAAAAGACCTTTAAGATCATCAGCCATTACCCCAGGACTGCCAAGACCATCATTAATCCCTATGATTAGATCAGCTATCAAACCAATCATTTACAGTTTTTAATCTAAACAAAATTTGCTGATAATTGAACAAAACAGGATCTTTTTTAGTTACCTTGTTTTCCCTCTCCATGCTACAGTACTTGTGATGGCTTTGGGGGTTTGCAGATCACTGGCACATGCCTAGTCACGGTTGTTGACAACAGTGTTTTGTTTCAGCTGCCTGAGTCTGCGGTCCGAGACCTGATTGTTGCCAGCATCGCTGTTAAATACACCCAGTCCAACTCAGTTTGCTACGCCAAGGATGGGCAGGTAACTGAATCAGGCAGCTCTCTGGAGCGTGCTTACACAGCCAAGCTGGTCAGATAATGCTTTTGTCAGGTTTGAGTTCTGAAATCATTTAGCATACAGGAAGCTATTAAACAGGTACAGATGAACTGCCCTAGACAGCACCATACAGAATGGTAGCTAAACATTCGTTTCTCAGGAGGCTGCTTCAGAAACTTGGTGTCCTTTATTCATGGTAATGACTGGGCTGATTCTTTCGGGGGTAGGGTTGGAAAAGCTCTTACGTGCTTCTGCAAGTCTGGCCTTGAGTTGCTTCTTTTTAACTACTTTGTCCTTTTATATAATTTTTTGAGGGTATGTACATATGTTGTTGTCTGTATAGAGCCTTAGGAAATGACAGGAGTTTTCACAGCTGGATTCTCACTGTCCGAATGGCTCTTAGTTTGATTTTTCACTTCTTATGTAAGAAAGATGGGATATGTTTTATTTTACCTCTTTGGGGCATTAGAAATCTTCTTTTCTCTCTGATTTAAAAACATACGATAAATAGGATTTATGGGGTGTTATAAAATGTGTAGTTGAGATATGAATTGATATTTGAGTTGAGACTATTGAATCTTAAAAAAAACAAACCCTAAAATCAGTTAACAAATCAATCGTCCTAAAGTTGTTGTAAATGTATATTTGCCCAGCAGCCCGTTCTCATAATGCTGTTCTTTAGCTGGTTCTCTGCTTTTCATGGTAAGTTTTCCATGGGCCTGCATTATTTTTTAAAGTACAGAATTCAAGCCAAAGAATGTTTTTTGATCTTAGGCTTTGGTACATCATAAAACAGCAAAATGGATCAAACAGTATACCCTGCAGGTGAAGCCTGTGAGTGAGCTGCAGTGCTGTCCTTTTTGCATTGGTACTCATCTGCATATGTCAGGTTGTTGTTACAGCCTGGAAACATTGCAGTGCTGTCTCACAGCTCTTCCTGGGATCATATGTTGTATAGTTCTTGAAAATAAATATGTGTCTGGAGATCTGGCATTTTTCTTTTATTCAGATTTGGGTTTTTTTCCCCTTGCTTTTAAATGGTTCTCTCTACTCAAGAGTGTCAGTTCTCATAGCCCCAGAACAAAGGTGTCACTATCTTTGCTCCTTTTCCCTCATTACAGCAGCAATTTCCCCAATGCTTTTGCAAGTCTGGACAGAACGTGGTGCTGCAGATGTTACTGAAATGTGTGTGGTAATGTGTGTACCATATGGAGGGAAGAAGGCATGAGGGAGGAGTGAAAAGCAGCGTGGGCAGGCATGGATTTAACTAGTTGGGCTTCAGTGCTGTTGTGCATATTTGCAGGCATACATTTTAATCGAATACACATGTGCATTGTCTTGGTTTGCTGCATGTGTGACAGAGAAGGTCAAGATGAGAGCGTTGTGTGCTGCACTAAGAAACAAGTGACTTTTTTACCAGTAAAGGTCAGCAGCCATTTCAATCACTTACTCAAGGAGGTGGTGAATCTGCACTGGGGTCTTCAAATCAAAGCTTGACATCTTCCCAGAGACTCATTACAGTCCAAATGCAGAAACAGCAGTGGCACATGCTACAGGTAGTGGTGGAGGAGGTCAGATGGGAGCTCCCTTTTGGTTTTAACATCTCCAAAAGCTTCCTGAGACTGTTAAGTACTAAGAGCCCTGTTCTTAAGGTGTAAATGGGGAAAGAGATAAGGTCCATGGAAACCAAGTCTTACTAAGTGGTTAGCTTAGATCCATGTTGGTAACGCTGTGCAGAACTAAGTACTAGTTGTATTACTTACCAAGGCATAAGATGTGTACAGGAATATTTGGGTGCAAACCAATAACACGATCACCAGGGATGGAAAGTAACTTCCAGAGTGTTACACTTAAAAGTTTTTCCAGGATCTGACTTTGTTGGGGTTACATGAGCCAAGCCTGGGGAGTCTAGCTTTCCTTCACTGCTTTTGGTTTTCCAGGGGTTATTTCAGCCTCCCAGCATCCCCACTGCCAAGCAAAACTCATCCAGAATGCTTTTGACAGCTTTGTTGGGTTTTGAGTGGATTGACAGCTCCAGCAAGGGCTGGTGCTGGTGTTAATAAGTTCTAGGAAAGCATTTGTGGACTTGAGTGGCACTTAATTTGCAGGAAGCCAGCAGCCACTAATTGCACATGTTTTGTCTGACAAAGCCAGTCTGTAACATGTTGATTTACTGTTTCTCTAATGATATAATCAGGTTTCAAAGTATCAATTGAGAATTCTTCTCTTTCTGTATTCTCTGCACAGTAGGATTAAACAAACCTGTTAATTTAAACGGATTGTTATTGGTATCAAGATACTTTAACAGAAACCTTCCACTTGG
>JAVHNF010056111.1:10956-28685 GCA_034783455.1 Micropsitta finschii
CACGGGGGGGGGGCTGCAGGCACAGCCTCCCTGTTCCAGAGCTCAGGAGGAAAAGGAGCAACCTTGAGGCTGTGCCGATGTTGGGAGCCTGAGCTTTCCTCCACCTTTCAGTCTGAGAGCAATGGAATTAGGTTGTTCCTATGGCAACTGCATATCAAAGAGGCCTCTGCAGCTTTGACTCAGATCCTGGTAGGGAGGCAGGGGCCAGGCAGCAGCTGCAGGCTGATGCTTCACAGGGAACCAGGAATGCCGGGGGCTGGCACATCCTTCCCCCACAGCCCCATCAGCTGCACCAGGGAAGCCTGGGCACTGCAGCAGATCCCACACAGAGTAATGTGGGGTTGCTCCAGTACAGCACCTACTTGCAGTGCCCAAACGGCACCACCATTCCCTCCAAGCCCCTGGGCAGCAGTGCCAGGCACAGGGGGCTGGGGGCTCCACAGCCAGATTTGCACCTCAACAGGAAAGGCTTCAGGGCCCTGCTGCCAGACACCTCTGGTGCCTCCAGAGGAGCTGGTGTGAAGCCGCAGAGAACAAACCTTGCCTCCCAACAAGCACTTTCCCAACGCATCCCAAATCCAGCGGAGCCCTTGGCAGCCGGCAGTGCTGACGGTCACACCTACACCTCGGTGCTGACAGACAACAGGAGCCTCCTGTGAGACAAGGCTCTCACCTCTCAGGCTCGTTGCCTGGGGCTCATGAACAGCCTCCCACGCCGCTCTGGTTGCGGTGCTGCACCTCAAGCCAACCGGCTCTGCCTTGCACAGCACAGAGCAGGTGAGGAAAGAGATGGGAGCTGCGAGGCGATGCTTGCCCCTCAGTTGTCACCCACCACCACCAGCCAAGCAGCAGCATCGCTGCACGTGTGGAAGAGCTTCCCCACTCACCACGTCCTCAATGGAGCTCTGGTCCTCTCGCAGGTGATCTTCAGCCAGGAGGGAGAGCACAAGGCCCTTAATGCAGTGAACGTACAAGCTCATCTTAACTGGTGGGCAGGGTCTGTCGGACTCCACATCAGCCTGGGCTCCCAGACTGTCCTCCCGAGGTGGGCAGCCCCTGTCCTGTGCTGGGTCACCAGGCAGGCTCTCCTGAGCCTCTGCAGCCAGCAGCCGGCTCCTGCTCTGGAGCTGTGGCTGTCCAGCAGTGGCTGAACAATCCAAACCCTGCACGCTGCCACCAGCTGCACTGCTGCTCTCTCCAGAGACACTTCCTTGGCTCCCAGTCCCTTCCTCATCTTGGTCACTTGATTTCCTTCTGCTCAGCTCTCGGGCAGGTGAGCGAGCAGCGGGATTGCCAATGCCTGCATGGTAAGTCTGGAAACTGTTTTGCTCAACATAAGAGTCCACAGAGGATTTCCCCATGTTGTAATTCTCCTGCTCCTGGCCATAAGGGTTTGGAAACAAAAAGCCTTCCAGATATGGACCTGCAGTTTGAGTATATTCAGGAGTGTGGAGTGTGGAAGGGCTTGGCAGCTGCTTCGTGTCTCTCTCTGAGGGGAAAGATGTTTTTCTACCGAGCTCTGAGCTTCTGCTGTCTCCTCTGCTCAGTTCTGCAGTTGAAGAGTTCTTTCTACTGGCTTCCATTTCAGGGAAGCCCTTCGAAGGCACAGTGTCTGCAAGGCTGCCTGGGTGCTCAGCATCTTCTGGTGCAGCTGCGCCCGAAGCTTGCTCAGGGGACACCGGCACAGAGGCATTATTCAGGTCTTGGGTTTCAGGAACTGTTGATTCTGAAGCTGCCTGGGAGTGGAGAGCATCCCCCTCTCCTCTAGGGCTTGCTGGGGGCATGGATGACCTAGTGGGAGACAAGTATGGAGTTCTCACACACCTAATAATGCTACCACCTCCTGGCAGTGTTCAATGGCTCATCTATTCTGTGCTACAAAGAGCAGCTACCTCAGAAAAGGATGGGCTAAGGTCTAACCCAGGTGAGCAGCATGGGCCTCACACACTGCAGGCTCAGGGAGCACCATGCCCTTGTCACAAAGCACAAAGGCTTCAAGCAGCAGCAGAGCTGAGACACGGCAGAAGGTGGCAGCTGGTCTGGGGAACAGCTCTGCTTGAGGCTGCTTCACACAAGAGACATGGACACCACGGATGTGGCCAGCCTTGGAGACCTCAGGCAGCTTTAGCAGCTACATGTCAGTAACAAAGGCCTGCGAGGATGCAGCACCACACGTCAGCTCCCTCGAGGCAAGAGCCTCCCTGTGCATCACATCGGTCCCATACCTGGTCATCCACTCCAAGGGAAAGTCTCGGAGCACAGAGACTTCATCTTCTGTTAGGAACACCGGGATGATCCGGACACCCTGTGGCAGTGAGGAACCTGCAAGAGCAATGGGGGTGTGAAGATTAAATAAATATGTGCCAGCATAAAGAACAGAAGCCAAACTCCATCAACCCAAAGGCTGCTGCAGGAGAAGGCATGTGTTCATCCTTCATCCCAGATCACCACTAACTGACCCCATCTAACTGGGCAGCATCTTCCCATCCTCCTCATACACTTCATGCCTGACAGTTTCATTTTCCCTTAGTGTTTTCTTCTAACCACCCTGGCAAAATAGCTACAAGCTGATGCTCAGAAGCAATGACTGAAGGTTTGGCCTGCAAGCATCAGCCATCTGTTTCCAGGGCTCCATCAGTGGCCAAGTAGGCACATGGGTAAGTGGAATGAAAGCAGGCATCTTGGGAATCTGCAGAACTGACAGCTAAACCCAAAAGAGCAAACTCCTTCACTCAGCCAAAGGAAGGAACTCGTTCTGATTACACAACACCCACTGGCACATGCTGACTAGTGACAGCAACACCCTCAGGGATATACTCTTGCACCCAGCCAGAGCTTTAACACGAATCCCAGAGAACCAGTTCATGCTCTCCCTGCAAAGAGCACAGCCCCAGAGTGCATGCTGCTGCTGGGCACTTGCAGCCCCTGTGCTGCAGCTGGATAGATGCTCACCAGGTCCCTGCTGCTCCTCACCTCCAGGCTCACCCTGAAAGAAAGGCAAGAATCAGCCCCATGGCGTGACTCATTAGTGCCACCCAGACATCAATCCCAGCCTTCCTGTGACCATAGCACACCCCAGACCATCCCCTTCATCAAATGCTGTGACTGTTTTACCATGGTGGTTTGTTCCTTGGGTAGCCCTCAGAGTCAAGGGGACTTCCCAAGGACCAAATACCTGAAAGCAATGGCACAATTTGCCTTCTCCTTCCTCATACCTGCTCTTGAGGGCTTTTTGAAGGAGATCTTGAACCACACAAGTAATTACTTTTGACAAGTTTGAGCACACACAGAAATGGACCTGTCTGTTGCTTTCAGACATTCATGTTGTGTATTTACCGTTAAATACCTAAAATTTGTGTAAAAAGCTAGCAAAAATATCACATAGATGAGAGTTCATTAACACAATAACTTAAGGATTGAAGAAAGAGTAAATTCCTAGCACGGAAGCCTTGAACCCTTCCTAATTCATAACTAATAAAAGCTTTTAGCACCAGCATCAATATTTGTCCTTCGCAGTACAGTGTGACAAGAGCTCCCACACCACATCCTCACACACGATACCTGCATGCAGGGAATGTGTCCAGCAACTTACCTGGCCTGGAAGCTCATTGCCTTGGAGGAGAACTTTGGCAGTGAGAGGAGGGGGCAGCTGCGTGCTCACAATCCTGGAAGGACAAAGTCATCCATGAGCAGTGCCACTTCCCAACGCTCAGCCACAGACTCCCATCGCTCAGCGCACCAGGAGAGGCAGCACCAGCAGCGATGCTCACATCAGACTTTACTGTACTCTGAGCAACCTGAGGGTGCTGCAAGCCCCCACTGCACAGCTCAGTGATCTCTAGGGAGACACTAAGGTTCCACCGGACCACCACCTCTCCCAGTCCTGGCAGATACCTCACAAGGGTCAAGGAGCCAGCCCCAGACACAGGCTGGAGCCAAGCCATGGTCACATAAGAGCAACACAGCTGTGTGACCCACAGGACACCTCGTCTCCTTTCCTTTGGGTCACTTCCACTCTGACTTCAGGAAAACCACCTGCTAGCAGCTACTCTGGACCAATAAATGTGGTTTTACTAAGACCTAAACCACAATTCATACAGGCTTCCCACTACACCATGAAGAGCTGGGCGCAGTAGAGAAGACTCAGAGAGACCAGCCCTCAACATCCTGCAGCACAGGCCCCTTGGATGGGGCTTCCAAAGCTGTTCTTGTTCTTCCCATCTACATCTTGAGATCCACATTCTGGAGATCCTCCAAAGACTCTAAATAAGAAGAATTTCAACTCAAGTACAAAGCCCTTTGCAGTGTTTTAGTAAGATTTAGAGTTCAGAGAACTCTGATGACATTTGGTGACAAACAATCTCTAGCAGACAGAGATATGAATCACACACACTGGTGACAAGCAGGAGCAGGACAGGACTCTGTTTGAGTCAGACATCCATGTCCAGTCTAAGGTGCTGCAGTGACTCACTGTGTCCTGCCTGCAAGTCTGAGATCACTCTATTAAACCCGCCTGGCCTGCCTCTGACAGCCTGGAAAGATGCACACATTGTGGCACGTTTCCAGTGCTCGTAAAAGGTGTTACAGGAACAGTTTATGCCAAAGAAAAACGGTGCTTGGATGCTCTTGCCAAGAAATGCTCAGAACTTGCCACCTCCTGTCTTTCAAGGCCACCTTTGAGGCTTTCCTCGATGTCACTCACATCTGCAGCATCTTCAGCTACAGGCAGTGTTCAGCTGAGAAAAGCCAGCACTTCTCATGGGAAATTCTGGCTCATTCTTCTGTGCACTTCCTCTCAATGCAGGCAGCCAACAAGTCAGTCAGAAACAGACACACACACACACGTGCAGGAGAACACTAATGGGGAAGAGTAACATTCACACAGCTTTCTTAAGTGACTTCCACCTAAAAAGCCAAAGAAGTTCAGTGTTCATGTCCTGCTGGACAGCAGAGTGCTACTGAAACCCAAACCTTGCATCTCCTCATGCTGCCATTCCTCGCACTGATAAACACAAATAACCACTCACCCTCTGTGACTACACCAGCAGACAAGGACCACCCTGCCTGAAGCATTGATGCTCTTACCAGTAACCAGCAGCTGTGTGCTCAGCTTGTGCCTTTGCCCCGCTCCCTGGATGCCCTCTGGAAGCACAGCCGGGGGAAGGGACAGATGCAGTGTGCAGTTAACCCTTTAGGTAATGCCGTGGTTACTTACAAACCCTTGTAGAGAATGCAGCCTGCCAAGACATGGGGAGATCGCTGGCAAGTTTGCAAGATGAGAGTTGCTTTCAGTAGAAGCAGGGGGTCCACCTACGTGGGGAGAACAGCAGGAGTGAGGCCAGAGAACCCTGGGAAATGCTCGGAACAGCAAATAACCATGACACCATTGGCATTAAGGCAGCTCTAGAAGCAGACACTGCAGAGGACAGGCTCCTACCTTGGTTTTGTCCAGATTCCAGAGAGAATTGAAAATCCTGTGGAGGTCACTGGTGTTTTTCTGGATATGTTCAATGTATCTGTTCCACTGCCTGCTCAGCTCCTCCTGGGAAAGTGCCTGTGGATGACACAAATCCACACACTGTCACTGCACAGGCCTTGCTGTCCACCCCACACCACCCTGGAACAATGGCAGGATGGGCCTGGGCACTTTTCCAGATCCCGGTTCATTGATACATGAGCTTATTGTGCCCCTTGCTAGGAGGAAAGCAGCACGTATGTGCCCGGGCAGAGCTGGGCCAGGATGGGAGCGTTTCAGATCTCTTCCTCAGAACAGATCTCCATTTACCATGTACGCACGGTGCACGGGCCCGTTGTAGAAGGTGAAGAGGCTGATGAGCTGCTCCAGAAACCGCCGGCAGCTGATGTCAGGGAGCTCCACAGCACAGCCCAGAACCTTTAGTACAGAAAGCCATGAATGAGGCGTGGTTACTGACAAAACCCAGGCGCAGCAGGTGAGAACAACTCTCATCGCCTTTCAGCAAGTGTCAGAGGCACGCAGGCAGCTCTGTGGCAGGCAAACATCCCCCAGATTCACAAGTCAGCTGAAGAGGAAATGCAAAAATACCCACAGAAAAGCCCTGGCACAGAGAGGATAAACAAATGATGTCAGGAATCCAGCGTTTCAGACACATTCCCTTCCCACAGGAGATGACTGAGCCCGGTGCTTTAATGGCCAAGAATGTTTTCCTGAGATGAAGTACTTCAAAATATCCAAATTAACTTGTTATTTACAGCTATGGAAATGTTTTCTTTAGGCTCTGAGAGAAAGAGAAGCACGAGGAGGAGAGCCTCAGGGAGCGCCCAGCCACTGCCAGTTAAATCAGTCTGACAGGTCCTAGCCCAGCTGCCTGGGGATGGTTTGGAGCAGTTTTATCACAACTCTGCTGCATACTGCTCCTTATACCCTGAATGCTGACACTGACAGAGCGCTGCAGCAGGGAATGGTGAGGGTTAGAAGGAAAGAATAATCAGACTATCACAAATAGGGAGACTGAGTCCTGATTATAAGCTGCAGCACATGGATCCTGTTTCCAGCCATCACCAGTAAACCCATGGACACACATCAGGATATGGAGCTCAGTGTTTTGCAGCCACTGCCAGGCACATCCTAAGAAACAGGTTGGGTGTGGACACTCAAATGAGGGGTGAATGCAGCTGCAGGTTGCAGTAAACAACATTTAAGCCACCTTGCAATGAAGGGCTGTGCACTGCAAGTTCTCACCCAGCTCTCCCCAGGGCTATCTGGCTCCATACCCTGGAAGAAAAGCCTTTCTGCTTGCTACAGCAGTTCAGACTCTCACTGCTTTTGCTCTGTGGCTGCCTGCAGACCCCCTGCACTCACCCACAGGTAGTCTCCATCCACTACAACTGCAAACTTGAGCTTCCTCAGGCGAATGAGGCTTGGAGGCACTCCAGAAATCTCAGTCAAGCAGCGCACCACGCCGGCAATCTGTCCACACAGCAGCTCCTGCTGGTCCGGGACAGTCTGGGGAGGAGGGCAGGGAAGAAACAGGGCTCGTTTCTTTGGTTCTGAAAGGACTTGGAGTAAACCCCACCACTGTATTCACGTATAAATAAGAATGAATTACAAGGTCAACTCAATTCTAAACCAAACAGAGCAGCACAGGCACTGAAATCATCACTGAGAGCTTATTTAGGGGAACTTTTATCCCTCCTGTGTTTATTCCCATCCTCAGGACAGACCTGAACTCTGCTGGATGAGCAGAATCCTCAGAGCAGAGCCCGTCACCCACACCAAGCTCAGAACCACAACACTTCTGTGCCCTGGGTCTGTTGGAGCAGAACTCCTCTCCCCCGGGGCTGGTTAAATCAAACCAAGACTGAACCCAAAGCCACACCTGGGAGCCCAACAGCTCCTGAACCAGAACCATCAGCACTGACTCACTGCACAGGGATGGAAATAAAAGCAGCATTACCTGAGGAGGGTAGAAGTAACAAATCCCGGCACTTGTAGGATCTTCTTCATCCTTCACCTTTGAATCATCGTACAGGAAAAAGTAATTCCACCTAAAACCAAGGCAAAGCGTGCTCAGAAGTGATGGTATGTTTGAAAACACCTCTTTCCATTATTTCAGGTAGAGCAATGAGAAGCTGTTACAAATGAAGAAATATTGCTCTGACACCATCACACCGAGCTCAGACACAAAAGCGGCACTAAAAGGCTGCCACACCATGAAATATGGCCACTTTTGTGCAGAGACATGAGGAAGGAACCCCGGAGTCACAGAGCACAGGGAGCAGTTATCACAGAGCATTAACCACGCACAGCCCAAACGCTCCCACGAGCTGCTGCTGTTCATCCAGTCACTGCAGGCACAGAGGGGCCTTGGGGAGCACAAGGGGGGAGAGGCTTCCCCCAGAAGGTGACCTACCCACAGCCCTGCTCAGCTCCCAGATCCAGCTATTGCGTGTGCGGTTTTGCCTACCCCTACTGCTAAAGAGCTGGTAAAGAGCTGGTTTCTCCCCATTACAGCCTGCACAGCCCGTTACAAGCTTGGCACACGGCAGCTTCCTACAGGAGCAGGAGAATTCTAAAGCCAAACGCAAAGGCGACCCAAAGGCGATGCTGAAGCACCAAGTCCCTGCCCGGCCAAGGGGAAAAGGCCGGATTCAGCCTCCGGCCGCCGCTGCCCGCTCCTGGGCCTGGGGGACCCGGGGAGTCCCGGGGGTGCGGGTGCTCCTCCCAGCGGGTCAAGGGCGCGCTCCCCCGCCCGAACCGGGACACCGCGGCCCAGCCCGGGCCGGACAAGGAAGCGGGACCAGGGTCGGGTCTCACCACGGCGCGGGGCCGGGCCGCGCCATCGCTGCCGGGCCACGATGGTGCCGCTGCCACCGGCGCTGAGCAGCCCGCTCCTGCCGCAGCCGCCGCTTCCGGTCCCATGACGCCCCACGTGGCCGCGCTACGGCGGCCGGCTCATGGCGGCGATGGGCGGGTGGCGGCCCGCGGGCGGGCGGCGGCGGCGGGGCCGGGCAGCGGAGGAGGACGAGGACGGCAGCGCGGTGCTGCGAAGGGTGCGGGAGGCGCGGTGAGAGCCCGGCCCCGGCCCCGCGCCCCCCGGTGCTGCCGCCCGCGCTGACCCGCGCTCTCCCCGCAGGGACGATCTGCTGAGCTCCGGCTTCTGGGCCGCGAGCGCCGGTGCGTGCGGCGGCGGCGCGGGGGGGAGCGGGCAGCCCCGCACCGGGTCTGACGCCTTTCTCCGTGCTTGCAGGAGCCGTGCGGGCACCGCTGGACCGCAGCGCGGAGCCGCCCGCCCGCTGCGTGTGCTACGGGCTGGGCCGGTTCGGGACGTGCCCCGCGGCCCGGTACCAACTGGCGTTCCTGCTGCTGCTGCTGGAGGAGCTGCGGGTAGGGCTCCGGTACCGGGGTGGGGGGAACCAGGGATGGGGAGGGGGGTCCTGCTCACACCGCCCCGCTCCCCGCAGGTGCCCCCCGGGCAGTGCTCGCTCTTCGACCCCGCGTTCTCCCCTCGGGAGGCGGCTGCGCTGCGGCAGCTCGGGATGAGGATGCTCCCGGAGAACGAGGTGAGAGGGGCCCGGCGGGGCTCGGGGAGACCCGGGGAAGGGGGGGGGGGGTTGTTACCGTCTGGACTCGGTTGCCGGTGAGCGGCTGTAGCGTTGTTGTACCCGCAGGAGGGGAAACACGACGTTGAGGGATCAGCCACTGTGTTCTACATGGTGCACTGCGGGAAGGCCCTGTACAACAACCTGCTGTGGAGGAACTGGTCTGCAGAGGCCCTGTCCAAAATGGTCATCATCGGGAACAGCTTCCGAGGGATGGAGGAGAGGTGGGTGCACCCGCGGGAGGGGGGCCGAGGCCTCCAGCGCTGACTTTCTTCCTTTACTCTGTTGTTTCTGACACCGATTTCCATCTTCTGCGCGCTTTCTTGCTGTCTGGTCTGCAGCCATCAGCCACCTCCTCTGTCCCCCACACCGATGCACAATGGCTGTCTAAATTCAGAGCATTGTCTAATGCTACCTTCTGTCATTCCAGGCTGTTGTCAAGAGTATTGGAGAGAGATTATTCTTACATAGCAAAGGTAAGGGACTCTAGTTTGTTAACAGCATAGTTTGGTGCTGAAAGAGCAGCTTTTAATGAGAGAATTAACTGCAGGTGGGAGAGGGTGGGTATTTTTAAGCCTTGTTTCCTGGCTGCCACAATATAAAAATTAATCACTTCAGACTCACTCTATCTGCAGAATGCACCTCACATGGGTTGAGGTTAACATAACACCAGCCTCACCTTCACTGACTTTTAACTGTTTTTTTTTGCCATGTTCTTCTCCATCACACATAACTCTTTCCCCAACCACTCTCTAGGTGTTGAAAGGGACAGAGGAAGCTGCACTCCCCACTCACCCTCGCTACCTGGACACCTTCAATGACACCTCCATCCACTGGTTCCCCCTCCAAAAACTGCAGGCAATCTCCCTGGAGGTCTGGGACTTCCTGGAGGAGCCAATGTACCAAGACTGCGAGGACCTGGAGATCATCAGGAGGGAGGATGCAGCCGAGCGGTGTTGCCCTGGTGCGGCCAAGGCCTGAGCCCTTGGTATCACATCTCTGCACATGGCAACTTCTGCAACGAAGCTCAAGCATGGATGTGTTGTGCTCTGCCAAGACATGGCAGCACCTGAATACTGAGCACAAGGGGACAGTTTTGTATCTTCTTTAATAAAAGGTAAAGCTGTGCTTTGAGTTACCTCAACAACAGCACATTAATTTAATTAAAACCTGCCTCTCACAGGGCAGCAGCACATGGTCTGTGATCTGCTAGGAAAAAGTCCCCTGATGTTCCAGCTCTGGGCTGATGGATAGAGGGCCCCAGCATCCATGGGTGGGCACTGGGCTGAAGAAGCCACACCAGCACAGCCAGAGAGCAGTGGGATGTGTCCTGTGGCAAAGAGGGACAGTAACTTGCTGCCAGAGCAGTGCAGCAGGCACTCTGTCACTGAAGACCTTGGGGACTTGTCCAGACCAGCCCTCACTCCTGTGCTGTGGGTGCAGAGAATCAGTGCCCATGGTCCCTTCAGCATGCTGCTAAACCTGTCACCAGTGGCAGTTACACAAGCATTGAAACACTCGTTCCTCCTGTCATGCCAACTCCCACGTGTCATTTCATCTCCTGCCACTACCTCAGAAGCTCTTCTAGGAAAGAAGTCCTGGCACACAGCTACGGCTTCAGTCTATTTACGAATCTCTCTCTTCTTTATTCCAAGAGAGTTGCACTAAAAACATCCACAAGCTGGTCCTGGCAGTCCAAAGCAGGGCCTCACTTGGCCATGTCAATGAGGCTCTGGAGGGAGGTGGGCACCCACGTCTTCTCCCCCTGCACGAACACAACGCCCCTGTCGATGTAGATGACAATGCGGCCGAAGGTGTAGAGCTGCTTCCCTTCGTGCCGCTTCCCAATCACGGGCATGAACACGATGTTGTGCTCCTCTGCCTTAGTCTGAATGAGGTCCTTGAAGTTCATGGGCACGGAGCTGGCAGCCACGCCAATGCCGCGCTGGGCCATGTTCTCGGCCTCCCGCCGCTCCTGCATGGCCTCGTACTGGAAGTCCTTCCTCCGCTCGGTGTGAGTCAGGTACGCGATGTTCTCCCTTGCACCCGGCTGCATGTACCCACCTGCGTGGGGAGACGGAACAGGTGAGAACAAGGTCCCAGTCCCTTCCCAGCATAAGGTCTGGGGGTAAACTCCAGTTCGGGACACACAAAGTCATAGAATCGCAGCAGTACTGACTTGTTTAGTTTGGAAGAGACCTTAAAGCTCACCCAGCTCCAACCCCTGCCACAGGCAGGGACACCTTCCACTGGAGCAGCTTGCTCCAAGTCCCATCCAACCTCGCCTTGAGCACTGCCAGGGATGGGGCAGCCAAGGCTTCTCTGGGCACCCTGTGCCAGCGCCTCAGCATCCTTACAGGGGAGAGAACTTCTGCCTAAGAGCTCATCTCAATCTCCCCTCTGTCAATTTTAAACCATTCCCATTCCCCTTGTCCTATTTCTCAATAGGTGAATTCCTCTTTATGTAATGCTTGCCCATAGTATCATTTTGCATGGTCACTGCTCCCAGAAGCTGCTACAATACTGCCTTAACACAGGCTCACAAGAACCAGGCATAGTGGTGCTGCCATCACCACAAGCCACCTACCGACACTGGAGGAAACAGCCCGGTTCATGATATCAAGAGCTTCATTAAATTTGTCTTTGATGGATGGATGTGCCAACACTTGGTCTGAGAACATGGACTTCCAACCCAGGTACCACTTTGTAATCTCTTCATAATTGGGGCTGTTACTCAGCCAAGAGCACAGCACCTGAAAAACAATGCAACAGATAAATGCAGAAGGACTGGTACATTGACGGAAGAGAGTCCTGATTGCCACTTAGGTTATTACTGAGCTTTCAGTGAGACAGAGGACTCTGACAGTCTTAGGACCCAGTCTGTTCTGATATGTATGGAGCTACGAGTGGAAATCACCCCAGTAACTAGTGGCAGTTTAAGCATTTCAGCACTGGGGCATCAATTTCTAGGCAGAAGTCACTAAACCACAGGTAATCAGGCATGTTCCCTCAGCCCTCACAGCCTCTCACCTGCAGCCACTTTGGGAAGAAGTGTTTCTCCAGCAGCCCAACAAGACTGGAGACAGAAATCATCCCTTCCCAGTCGATCACCCAGTAGAAGGCATCCATGTGCTGCTGGTGGGGGTTTATGATGAGTTCATTCAAACACATCCCTGGGAGAAGGAAGAGAAGAGTTAGAAAAGAACATGACTCAGTTTTGTCAGCGCCCTGACCTACTTCACAAGCAACACACGTGGCTTGAGGAGCACCTGTACTGCCCTAAGGGACACGTGGGGTCTTTAAACTGCCTGGCAGATCCCTGCCACCACAACAGCACACTGCCAGTTCCAGCCATTGCAATTTGCTGCCAGAACTGAGAAACTTCATAATATTATTTGAGGTAACATCTCAGCCAGGTTAACATGTGCCTTTCTGAGGTGTGAGGGGAAGGTGGCAACCAGCAGATGCCAGGAATGGAGGGCTGTTTGCCTTCTCTCACCTAGTTTAGGCACGATGTTTTTGACCATGAAAGCCTCCCATGACCCAGGAGTGAACACATCCTTCCAGGGCTGCAGGATAAGTTTGGCAGAGGAGTCGCTGGGATGCCACTTCTGCAGGGCATTGGCCAGCTTGTTCCTGATGGGGGAATACAGTGGCTCCAGTCGTGCCTGCATCAGCGGGAGCCAGGGATGGATCCACGAATGGATTGGGACTGTGTCTGTCAAAGGATTCCAGCTTTCAACCTTGAAGATTAAAATAAGTCCATCTGTTAGCATTATATGTGGCCAGATGCAAAGAGCCATAAAGGAACCCCTAAGCCCCCTGTGCAGAGGCAGCAGATCGGGATTTTAAAACCTCTACTTGACTGAATTCAAGCTCTAGTTCAGAGCACAGCTTCACTCTAACACAGCCCTCTCACCTTACCTCCTTCTGAAGCTTGGGGAAGATGAGCTGATCCAGAATGTTATCCAGTATCCAGACAGGAACAACATTTACCCAGCCATCCAAGAAATCCACCATCGACCCGCAGTTCCGCGGCTGCCACCGCGCCACAATGTTCCTGACATATGGCATCCAGACTTCCCACATCAGTCTGGGGGGAAACATACAAACAGATTAAAGTTAAGCTTAAAGCTATAGCCCCAGGGCTAAATAAACCAAATGGTAACTGTCATTTCAAAGCTACTTCCTTTTATGCAGCTGACAGCTGGACTTTAACAGGCATACCAGGAGAGTCATCTGGAAAGCACACTTGTATCTGTGCTTCTCCATCCCTGAGGAAGCAGCACTTGCAGATGATGCACAAAGTAAAACCTTTTTGCTCTTTACCTGTGAAAAGCATCTGTCGACAGGTCCTGCCCACCGTGTGACAACAGCTGGTCGTTTTCCAGGAGGCTCTTCCACTTGGCTATGATCTCTGTGCCATATGTGCAGTCCTAGAAATGAGAAGGCATGAGTGGCCTTTATCCTCTGCCATTCATTTCAGCTGGCATCTATAAGGAGCAAGCAGGCTGATGGTACACTTGGCTCCAGCTCTCTCATCTGCCCAGAGCCAAGCTAGGAGCTTGCAGCTGTGATTAGTGAAGCCTCATGAGAGGAAAATCCCACTTTCTGGATTTAATGGACCTCCAGGGGAGAAAGAGGAGTCTGAACTGTTTCAGGTGTACAGAAAGGACCCAGATCTCACCTATCACAGTCTAAACAGCATTAAGAATAGACAGTGTGTACCTGACTGCCTGAAAGGCAGACCTCCTGCTTCTGCTAATAACCAAGAATGAGACACTTGGCTTTCATCTGCTTTTTATTCCCAACACCCATGAAAGGGATTGACTTTAACCTTAGAAGCTCCTAAATTGTTAGCCACCTCACAGAACAGCAACCATCAGCTGTGGCAAAGGCCCGAGAGTGGGTGCAAAGTGGAGTTTTGGTTTGATTTCTTTCTCTTCAGATTGATCAGGAATTTGGGACAAGAACGAGGGGAGTCAAGGTAATCAAGACTACTTAAACCACCAAGGAAGAACTGCAGATGAATCAAACTGATACAGACCTTGAGGGGATCCCAGTTCTTGAAGTAATCTTTCATGAGAGGATAGACTATTGCCACTGCCAGGTCTACCCTGTCGGACATTCTGTACTCCTCATAGTACTTGTCTTGCAGCGTCTCAAAGATCTTTGCACACTCATCCAAGGTCAAGGGATTTTCACAGCTGGGCTGCATTCGTCTCTCGCACTCTTCCACCATCTCCAGCACCTTGCTGAGGTTGCTGATTGCCTTCTCCTCATGTGAGAGAACTTCAGATATCTTCTGTATCTCATGGGTCAGGTTCACAACCATGTCCCTTTCGAACTGCAGCTGCCGGTCGTTCTGGATGATCTCCTGCTCCGTGATGTCAATGAGGAGCTGCAGGTTGTGCTCCAGCTCGGGCAAGGCAAAGCCCTGGGGCTTGAAGTCTTTGCCCAGCGGCAGCTGAGGGCTGTCGTCTGGGATATTGTGCTTGTGGCTGATTTGACTGTAGCTGTAATAAACCTTCTGCTCCCGGCCTGTCATGTCTATAACCTGCCACAAACAAGAACAAATGTGTCTTTAAAATAAATCCATAAAAGAAAAGGAGGAAATCTCTGGTCCCAAGCTGAAAACCAGAGATTTCCAAGTACTTTAATTACTCTGGAAGGCTACTAATACCCACTGGTATTCTGAATGAGGCAACTGGTATTGCCTCTGTCAAGGCCTACTACAGGGCAGGATGAGTAAGAAGCAATCTGAATCAGAGCTGGAAGAGCCTCCTCTTCTGATCTCAGTCCTGATTAATTCTACAAGCAGTAATGACACAAACTGTGCACTATTTGTTCCTGCACAGGAGTCTCAGGTACTTTTATACTTTTAAGATGCATTAATTTTAGATTAGCAATTTCATTAAGTGCACAGGAGACAAATCCCTCCCTGTCCCTTCCAGGTAGAGGATGGCTCCCAGTAAGGACAACTGTGCTTTCAGAAGCAGATGATTGTTTTATCTATGACAGATGTGAAACAATTCAACTTAATTTGCAATTAACAAACAACCCACCTACATTTGAGTTAATCTGCATTTTTCCAAGGCCAAAGACCTTGCTTAAAAGCAAACCCAATGTCCCAGGTGATGCAGTGGTCTATTACATGACTCAGTGATGAGTCCAAGGCTGCAGCCAGACAGTTCTTAACCTGGCTTCTCTCGATAACTTGAAACCACTCACAAAGCCACAGTGGGCAAACTGCTCCCCAAGAATGCCACCTCCTGGATTATCAACCTTACCTTGACTTGAGACAGCTCCTTCTGAGGGGTTGAAAGCTGCTTGTTGATCCTGCCCTTGGCTTTCAGTTCTTCTACTGTCTTATAGCTGTATTTGGGCTTCTTCTTGCCTCCATTGGGATCCTTCCGCCACTGGCTGAGCTCCTTCTGATATTCCTACACAAGAACAAAGAGGAGTTGTGGTGCCTGCTCTTTGTCATGTCCCAGATTTGCCTCTATTTTCCACAGGCAAATAACCATCAGATGCATGAAGAATGCTGCACAGCAAAGTAACTGGGGAAGCAGTGAAGCTCAATGACAATAAGAAGCCCAGTTCACAAGGCTGGCAGTGGGCTTCTGATTTGCTTTCTTTTCTTTAATCCAAAGATAACAAAGACTGTTTACCTGAGGGACTCTTTGAAAGTGGGTTTCTGGCAAGATACTGCAATAACATGAGCCAGAAACAACAAAGACCATCACGGTGACAAGAAAACATGTCTGAATAAAATCAGTGTACTACATCTTTAGCTTCTCATCTCAAATGAGCTCCAACAATTTTCTCTGACACAGAAGCTAATAATTAGAACTGCATTTTGTGCAGACAGTGTGACAGGGAAGCAAACAGACCAAGAACTGTACAAATACCTCCTCAGCTTCTTCTTCTGAGTCCACAACAGGGAAGTCCTGCAGGGACTGGCTGGTTCTCTCTGAGCCATAAGCTCCCACAGCTCCTTTGCCTTTCCTCTGTTTGGCCTCGATGGGGTTGATAATACCTAAGAGTTGAGAGTCAGGTCAGATTTACTGAGAGAGCACAGCAATAGCTTTTCCTACAGTACCTTAAGTTACCAAACCAGCACAAACACCAGAGCATCCTGCCTCTGGCTAACTACAATTTCCTTTCCCACTCCACCAATTTCTTAGTGACTATCAAATCTCTTAATTCCAGCACATACCAAATAAACCAAAGCAAATTATTATTCATACCTGCATTTCATTGCTTTTTATTCTATCACATAAAACAACATCTTTTGACTTTCTTTGCAATTTACCTCCCTTTTTCCTTTTCGTCTCACAAAACAACAAGCATAAAATTAGCCTCTGGTAACTCAAACACAGCTGAGTGTTATCATGAGGACCCAGATCACTTGCAAAAGATGCAAGCAAAAGAGGAAGGTGTAAGCCCCCTGGAGATGGCAGAATCCAGTCTCTTCTTCAAATCACCAGTTAACAATGCACCCCACACCCAATCACAGTACCTTGAGCATTCTTCCCAAGACCTCTTCCAGGGACATAACCCATCTTCTGGAGCAGCTTCTGCCCAATTCCCTTCGTGTGTCTCTCCCAGCTGCCAAAGTCCACAAAAGATTTTGTCCCCCTCCAAAGCCTTTCTGACTGGGCTTGAAATTGCCCCCCTGTTAAAAGAGACAAACAAAAACCCACCACACAACTTTGAGGGTTTTAATCTACAACATGCTTAGGCTGGTCATCCTGTTCTGTGAGATACACAAACAAAGCCTTCGGAAGGCTGTAAACCAGGAGCATGCTTCTGCTTTAACCTCAGCTGACCACTAAAGAAAATAAAAGGACCTGAGGACACGCAACAATACGTTAGAATAGCTACAAAAGGCAGAGAGAACAGCTCCCCAGGCAGCACTCTGCCACATAGGGCTCTCTGGGTTTAATAACTTCTTCCTTTCCTCAGTGACCCATTACTGCTCAGCACATCTGACTCCCCCAGCCCCAGCCGCACTGAGCACAATGCACAGACCCGAAGCCTCCCCCATAACTCACCGTTTTTAACTTCTTTGACACAAACTCTTTCGGGATCTCCTCCTGCTTCACCGGCTTCTCGTCCTCATCCGAGTCCTCCTCGGACGCATCCTCTGCCGCCGCCTTCTTCAGCCCCGCGCTGATGAAGTTCACGGGGGCCGAGTAATCCCTGGAGCTGCACCAGAACAACACCCACGAGTGACTCCTGCCCCAGCGGAGCAGTGCGAGGTCCTGCAGAGACCTGAGCGCTGCTGCGCCTCAAACCCCTCCCCTCCGAACAGAACGTTATAAACTGCTGAGCGCTTTAACGCCGCTTTAGCGGGAATTAACCATTCCCCCCCTCCCCCGACAGGCAGCAGGCAACCCCTCCCCACCCCCCCGGGCAGCGCTACCGAGAGCACCCCTGGCCCAGGTGGGAGCGCGTTGACAGCCCCCAAACCCCCATGGAGCAGGGCCGCCCCCGAGCCGCCCCCCGCCGGTACGAGCGGGGCCGCCGGGCCGGGAGGTGACGGCGCGTCCCGAGGTGCCGGCCCTTGCCCCGCCGCGCCGCTGAGCTGTGCTGCAGCCGGACGGGGTGCGCAGCCCCCGGCTCCGCCCGCTGCGGAAACACCG